>WSTV01000004.1:0-186788 GCA_019632285.1 Tulasnella sp. 332 | reverse complement strand
TATATGGTTTGAGCTGTAGATGCAAACTAGCAGAGCGGAAGGCCATCCCCATTCAGCGAAGAAGGACAAGGATTCGTGAAGTGGTTGGCAGGGCACTGACACGTACGGACGTCGTTATTCCGTGTTCAAGCAGTCTATGGCGAAGAGTTGTGAGTGTGTAGTGTTGGAGGCCAGCCAAGCTTGGCGAAAGATCGTAAATAATCAAGTATTGCACCTCCATTTCATGGTGTTGGCCGAGCCGAACACTCCGAGCCCTGAATCCCTCCATTCCATGACCTGATGCACGGCGGCCGTCAGTTACAACTCTCGGGCGGCGCTCGGGGGAACCGAAGCGGTACCCACTTCATTCCAATCTCATCATCAATAAACTAAAGTTATCCGCTGGTATCTCCCCGTCGAATCTGGCGAAGTGGGTGTTGAGAGCCCCAGCAGATTATTGCGGAATCATCAGGTCGTCTGGCGGTGGGTCAATTTGTTCGCTAGATGTGTAAATGACCATGTCTGTGGAACGAAGCGGAAAAAAAAAAAAAATTCTTGAGGGAGCTCGGTGAGCGTGCGGTCGAAAAGCGAGTAGGGGCTAAATCTTGCTCGTGGACCTTCAAACTTCGGGGGCGTTTTGCGAAGCAAGCTTGGGTGGCTATCTGGCTCGAAGCAGATGGCGCATGGATGCTTACCTTCCTTCCAGCCTCGTAACGAACTGCGGTCACGGATAGAGGGAGTCCAAACCCGTCGTCCTTCGTCGGTTCAACCTCGCGACCGTGACGGTGCAACAGTGGCGATTTCGGCTTCCGCAGCAGCCAAACGTTTGACCGTATTTATTCTTATTTATTTATTTTTGGTCAAATTGGACGCATTGTAAGCGCCGAGCGATCCTTGTATTGATTAAATCCATTTTCGTCAAGGCGCCTTCAGGAAAGTCGAGCGACTATAACGTGCCAGGTTTTTTTTTATGGCGGTGTTGTTTCATGGCGGTGGCTGTAAGGTGGGGAAGTCTTGCATTGGTCAAGCCTCTCCAAGCCTCCGAGGGGGCTGTAGTAATGAGCTGGCGTCACGGAGAGAGGGGCTTCCCTAGATTCAAGTCCATTAGATCCTCGTCATATTTGATATTTTGAAGATATATATAGGTACATCGGTGCTCTGAATGATTGTTCCCTCCGGTTCATGAGGCGCGATGGAATGAGAGCTATCAGGCTGAGCCTCGAGGTGATGAACGTGTTCAGCTGCAGGCGGTGGCGGCGCAGAGAGGCTCGTATGAAAGGGATAGCCAATGTACGTACGTTTGGGTTGTAATTCTAGTAACGGGCGTGATAGTATTCAGCGACAACGAGAGAAATCGGGTTACTTTATTGAGGCAACGATCGGCGGTTGAGCAGGGGGAAGGTTGATGTTGCAGCTTGCTGCGCGCTTTTGGTGGCGTAAGCCACTGGTCCATGACCAAACGGTACCGCTCGACATATGAAGTGTCCTTCAACAGCTCTCCGCGAAGGCTCCTCAACGCGTCATCGTTATACTACGACGGCTTTCACGCATACACAAGTGTATGTGCACAGCATCAATCCGCCCGAGGATCGAGCCACGTACGCGTTCAAGTCGCGACCCCGCAACGGGCGTGCAGGTCTGCCGCAATGAAGCGAGGGCCCTCGTCCGGGGACTAGGGTGTCGCCAGGTTCGGCTTGTAAGTTTGGTGAGGTCATGCCCATGACTTTGACAAGCCAGAAGCAGTATCCTCGCCATGGTGTCATGACCTCACTCGGAAGTGACGGCAGCGTTAGACCCAGGATGAGGTGGTAGCAATCCAGCCTAGACCCATGCCCAGACAGTTTCGCTGTGTTCACGCCGTCTTTTAATTGCTCGTCCCAGTATCTCCACCTAAGAAGCACCAGAGGGTACCTCAGAGCCGAGTATGCAGCCCAGCTGACGACGACCACCATGCGAAGATGACTGCAATCGGCCCTTCGGCAACGTTCAGTGGGAAACCCATTTCGTTCGAAGGAACCTTCACACGGCACACGACAGGTTACAACTTGAGAGCAACGTCGGAATCCTAAAATCTTAACCGGTCTTCGTTAGAACGACCGATTCAGTTAGGCGGTGAACAAACGCAACCGAGGCACAAAGTCCACGATCTTCGGGGCATTTTTTTTTTTAACTCGTGCTTGGCTGGGTGATGCCCCCAGCCACAATCGCTCAGCAAAAGCATTTCATCAAAAAGTCCAGTCTCATGAGAGTTGGATTGATTGCATGCAATCTAGCGAGGGAGGTATACACACGAGTTGATTGATAGCGAAAGAACCGGGGGGGGGGGGAAATTCATTGGACGGATAATGCCGTAAAGGGGGATTGTAGAACGAACGCTAATTTTTTCCTTCCAGCCACTGAGTCTAGCGTTCCCCGTCGATCCTAGAACCAATAAAGATGACGCAGGACACACTTTGAGCAACGCATCGAAACCTGGGGGCGAAGCATCTTCACAGCCCACCGTCGCAAAGCACAAGGCGGTCGTAAGCGGCAATGGGATGTAAGTTTCCAGGTTGCTCGGTTCCGGTCGCGAGCAGGCGTCATGAGGCAAGGTAAGCCACAAGGTGGCATCCGACTCGATATGGGCCATCCTTTCCGAGCACGAGTTCGGTGAAGGAGAAAGCGCCGACAGCTATTCAGTCTCGTTTTAGTCCCCCTCGTTGTTGGCTGGTAATCTCCGTTCTCCCCCCCCTCTCCCATCAAAAGACTCCGAAAGGGCGATTCAAAGTCGCACAAGATAAGGGATCGAGAAAGGCGAATGCACCATGCGTGCATTATCCCAACCAAGCTATCCCAAGTTGGACAAGAGGCAGGAAAACAATAAACAAATGTAGGTTCAGCATTCTCCCCTGATGCAGAAATCGCTCTTTCTCCTGGCTCACAATGGCGTCTGATCCTGTGTGGGGTAGCCAAGGATGAGTCTTAACTTGGCGCAGCGTCGGGAGACGGTTCCAACAATAGTGTACATTGCTAAGAATCATTCTCGGGAGCAATAGAAGCATAAGAGGCAATAATCCAGAGGCCCACAGGGTTTATCCACATGTGGTAATATTTGTGGCGTGCCATAAAAGGGTTATTGACCAAGGGTCGAGGTCAACATCACTTTTCAGCCGGGGGGGGGGGGCACTTCGTGGCAGCCCGCGGACCGCATGGGTATTCTGTTTGATGGCTTGATGAAGGCGAGCGGCTGCGCCGCATCCAGCCACAAGAGCAGCGACATAGATGTGTGGAATGTTTGGACGAAGGGGGGGGCGGGAACAGGGAAAAAAAGAAAAAGAAAAAAGTGAGAGCGATTTCCGGGGTTTGTCGGGATCAAACCCGGGGTCAGGGTCCTTTTCGTTGGGTGGGTTGTCTTTCCATGTCAGGTGTTGTCCATAGAATGGGATTCGGTATGTGAGATTGCGCCTAAGAGAGCGCACATTGAACGGCGACCGACGACCTCGGGATGACTGAACGGTATTAGATCGCGTCATGAGCATGAGTGATGTAGGGGACCACCCCCGCTTCAGCCAATGCACTCCAGGCGATGAATCGCGCCGAGCTTGCGATCCTGGCTCAATATCGCCTGTTCAGCACGTGTGCCTGGCTGACGAATCACAACAGAGCCCGGCGGCGTGCAGTGGGTGGGGCAGAAAAGCGTCGCGGAGGGGGATTCTGGAGGGATTGGTTTTTTTGTTTCTTCTTTTTCACTCCCCCCAGCCATGCCTTGGTCGGTTATAACAACTTCTCGGTCGTTGACGACCGCCGCTGTGTCGATTTTCGTTGTCATGACTTTCTTCTCAGCGTCATCAGTTGTTGGCAACGGCAAGGGCCGAACTTTGACTTGAAGAGAGGGTTCTCCTCTGATATGGTATTCTTGACATCTGGGAGGCCGATGATGACGAGCAGGCACGTCGCACGGGGTGGTCTCCAATTGGATGGGAGATCCCCCTGATTGGGCTCCTCTACCCTATTACGTCCTCCAACGCCACCCAACGCCAGTCCCAAAAAGGCAATGAGTACGCAAGGGTTCGCATTCGATCGCTAATTAACGAAGCCCAAAGAACCATGGGAAGACCGTTGAGAGTATCCCGGGGTTGCTCCTTGGTCAGCATTTCTCCGTTTATGGATTAGAGAATACGAGCGAACACGGCTTCTCATCTGAGGCTGGACCAATGACGGTATTATTATCGGACCGAAAACAAGATGACACATGCACAGGGTGTGATTGGCGCATCCTCTCACAAGGCGAGCATCGCATCGACCATACGATCCCTCCCGTCTCAGTTTAGTCCTCGGGATCGAGCCGCACATCGACATCCGTTCACCTCGGACGAGGGATGGGACTGAACATGCCTTTTTCAGAAGACAAACGGATTGAATCGCCGAGGAGGAACAAAAAAAGGTGTCGCCATGTGCTCAAGGTGCCTCTCGGTAGGGTGAACTTTCCTGATCGACAGGTACGTCACTTATCTCTGGTGAATACACGTGCTGCAAAACCGACACTATCTTTCCTTATTTTGGAAGGAGGATGATGAGGCAGGGCGCAACACGATTCTATTCGGGTGCTTTCATGTAGCGGCAGGCCACGTTTCTCACAAGCGCTCAGTTCGGTCAGGGGCGGGAGGGGCTTGATCCTCCCCGGTGCCTAAAATACGGGGCTAAGATTCTGCCGATTATGCGTCCCTTGCAATTCAACAGCAGCGCAGGAGAGTGTTTTGAGGCCTGACAGCGTGCTTTCGATGCTGATAACGTGTTCGAGTCAAAGGCCTAGCGGCAAACTCTGTTCCCATCAGGCACTCTCGAACACAGGACCCATGTGTCTAATCAGCTGTGAAAGTGCTGCGAGACTGCGAGCAGTGTCAGACAGTTTTTGAAGCACTCTTGGCGTTGAGTCACGTAAAGTTTCGTTTTTGACTCCCGAGCTCTCCGAAAGCTCATTAAGATCTTTCTGGTTGAGAAAAGGAACCCGTTCGGTTTGTTGATGATTAGATCTGAGGATCGGGCTAGGTCCAATCTCGACCGTTTCTCACGTGATACAGGTTTTTTTAGGGGTCCGACGACGTTTTCGGCAAGCCGCGCAAGGCACCTCGCCCTCGATCGCTGTTTTAGCTCGTCACAAATTCCGTGTGTCCATCCCTGGCGCTCTGTGACAAGTTTTGGGAGAATACTGTAAAGAGAATAGTCTCAGCTATTTGCATTGGGGATGGGTTCTGAGCGGGCACGTAAAGCGGATCAGGCGAACGGGTAGGCAGAGTTTGTTGATTGTGTTGTACCAGGGACCACATGATCTCGAGGACATTCTTTGGTGGGGACCCATCACGATGGTAAGTATCTCGCTTTCCGAGTGACGCGTGTGTTTCGAGATTCGGAATATAAAAATCTTACAGAGTTTGCAAGTTTTGACGTCATTTTCGTCCATGCCACATGAGTCAAGGATTGATGGCGTATTTACCGTTTCCAGAGATAATGTACCTTTTGGGGGACCCTATGAGCGCCCAGTGACATCTGTGGGCTGAGAACCGTCTGGGCCGGCATACGATCCTTTCTCGCAGGATGGATTTGAGCTGATTGTTCTGTCCAGCAAAAGCTGGAAGCAATTGAGACACTGAGCGGAGTTATTTTTATGTATCCTGAAGGTTGTGCATTGGGACCGTTCCGAGCCCAAGACAAGGTTGTTAAAGGCCGGTGGTCAGGGTCTGACACAAAAAAAATGCTGACCTCTCACGGTTTTTCACGTTCCGTTTATTACTTTTTGGACTTGGAATTATTTGTTTTTCCCTTTGACCTGGTTGGAGGCGACCCTCCACCCGATCTGTCGGAATCGTGAAAACGACCCACGCGGGGGAAAATCCAGGCGGTTGAGCTTGGGCGCAGCACACCCGGGCCCGATGCGATGGCTGTACACTAAACCAACGTTGCAAGGGCCTGTTGGGCTGCGGCGACGCCAAAGATAAGATGGTCGAGAAAGAGAAGGGCCCGTCATCATCGTAGCGAGCGCGCAGTCAAGGCGATGTGTGCGATTGAACGGTGAGACGAGGCTGAAAAGAGATTGATTGGCACTGTAGATCGGAGGGAGGCCCTACCCGATATGGAACTTATAAAGTGCCTGAAACCGGAATCCCGGGGATAATTTTCGCATGGGATGACCGAACAACAAGTTCGTGCGGGCTGTAATTCAGGGAGTGGATATTATCCCTGTATCTAACTCAACTCTCTCTCTCTCTCAGTGGGCCGTTCAGGCGTTTATAATGGCTCCTTCTTGAACCCCCTCTCTAATCACTCCCCGACTCGCCGCGCCCCCTTCCCCTCCCCCCTCGTCCTTCTTCCCCGCTCCTACCGCCGCTTCCTCCCTCCTCACTAAGCATCAACAACCTCGCCTGCCGCGCATCATCGGTGCGTATGTATTCCCCCTGCGACCCACTGTCACCCACCTCAGAGTACAGCAGCGAGGACAGCTACTACTCCTCGTACAACAACAACGCCCAATCTAAGCTTCTTTTCCATCTCATGTCTGGTGACAACTCCTCAAGCTCCCCGCCCCCCAATTTCCAACCCGTGAGTGAACATGCCCCATATCGAGCCGTGCGGGAATACTGATTTGCCTGCGTCTTCTTGTTCGCTCCTTATTTTTACTATTTTATGGCACGGTCCCTCGTTGTTTCTCACTCAGCACTGGTTCATCGAGTCCGCTTCAATTTCGCATCAATTCCTCCCATCCGCCCCATCCTCCTCCTCTCTCTCCCACTTTGCCTACGATTCAAAATACTACTCCCAGCTACCGCCCACAAATGCTTCCGCTTCTGCCTCGTACGACTCCTTCACCACTTCCGGCGCGGCCGTCCCTGGATCCTCATCTTCCTATGTGCCTGCACTTCAACAACCAACCCATATCTCGCCTTCAAACACTTATCCTCCAAACTCTTCAGCTGCACACGCTTCTCTGCAGTCTGGAGGTGCCCGAGGAGGAGGAATGACACGCGGGGCACCGGCCAGCTACTCCGGTGACTACCCTGTCCAAACCTCGGCCCACGAAGCGTTACTCGATCCATACTTTACCCAAACAACAGCCAACGCACGCCATCACCACCAAGCCGCTCAGTCTTATTCGCAACCCCGTCAACAATTGGATTACGAGCCGGAATCCTCGTCATCGTATAGCGATCCACAATCTCATCCGGGAGGTGGAAGTGGGCCGAATAGGGAGGACGACATGCCGATCACCCTACCGAATGTACATGATATGCTCGCCCAACGCCCAACTTCGCCTCTTGGACCCACACGAAGTCCGCATACCAAGGCTAGAGAACAAGCGGTGCCGTATAGTCGCCAGCTTCGTAAGGGCAAAACCTCTGCGATGGCGAAGAAGGTGACCCGGGCCGCCTCTCCCCTTTTCCATACGCACCGCGAACACAACGCCCTCCCGTCCGTAGAGGTTCCACCCTCTCCCGAACCTTCTCCTGAGTATTCGCCGCCTCCGCCGAGTGGGAAGCAGTCGTCTTCCAAAGCGCCCAAGAAGAACAAGGACGGCGTACTCGACAAGAGCTTCATTTGCCAGATCTGTAAGCAAGCCACCCCCGCTTCCCCCCCCCCCCCCCCCTCCCTCCCTCCCTCCCCGGTTCAAGCCCCCTTATCTAATGCACATTCCGTTACAGGCCAAGCCTCATTCGCCCGCAATCATGACCTGACGCGACATTACACTGGCCATGACAAGGAGAAAGCCCATCGATGCAACGGTTGTGACCGATCGTTCACTCGCAAGGACGCTCTGAAGCGGCACTCGCAGACCAAGGATTGTGGCGACGCGCAAAACGGCGAACCTACAGGTTGGCTGAAGCGTAAGGCAGTCAAGAAGGCTCGAGAGGCGAACAACGAGCACGACCCAGAGGAAGAGGAGATCGTCCTGTCGATGCCACCGCCTCGACCTTCTGCACATGCGGGAGCAAGTTCGGCGGCATCAACGGGACGCAATCACTCGGTGTCCAGTGGGTCGAGGCATACGGGTTTGTTCGCGACCAGGGCGTCGATCCGTGAGGCCTCGGCGCCATATCCGACCTCGTCCGTTGGATCTCATCCGAGAGACGTGTCCCCCATCTCGGAGGTGTTGGGCATCCACCCGACTGCCCGCTCTTCGATGTCGCGTGCCGCCCGCTATTCTGCACATCGGACGCTCGAAGAGTCTACTTCGACAGGTGTCTCGCCCACTGCGCTTCCTGGACGCGGTGATCCAGTGTCCACGCCCATGCACGTTCGCCTCCCAGCTTCAGTTAGCCTCTCTGACCAGCATCGTCATCAACTGATGACCGGCCGCGCCGCTCCCCAGAATGGCTATCCCTCGATAGCTGCCCAAGCTCATCGTCTCCGATCATCAACGTACGACGCATATACTACGGGCGTCGCTGCAGCTGCTACGACTACAGCAGCTCCTCAAGAGTATGCTGATGATTATGGAAACGGGTATAGCGCCGACTCCACCTCTACGCTCTCTCAGTGGAACAACACGCCTCAACATCAGTATCACTCGCGATGAATGCCTTCTTCCCCTACTTCGGACGCTTCACTTCATGCTCATGGTTTCTTTCGTCAAAAAACCTTCGATTTTCGTTCGTCAAACCTCTTCTACCAACCAAATACCTTGTCCGAATCCCCCCCTCTCATGCTCTTCACCTGATTCGCTTCCAATGAGTATGCTCCTTCCATACCTCCCGCCTCGTCGGAATCACTTTGGGTTTTTGCGCTTGTCTTTTACCCTTATGCCCTTTTCTCGTTCTTCTCCGTTGCCCCGCCTTTTTTTTTTTTTTTTTTTTTTTTTTCTTTGTTGGTCCCGCGAACTCTTTCCTCTTCGTCCTGTAATTGTCTCTACCAACCATTGTCAATGACCGCTTCTGTTCTAGACTGAAAACTCCTTTGGGCCCAAAGCATGTATCTGTGTATCCTTATCCGTCAAGAAGATTTCTTTCTTTCCTTCCCTTCTCCGTGTCACCCCCTCCTGTTCTTGATCATGGTTATCCTTCAATACCCTATAACGCTTTTGGTCTGTCGCAATTGCAATATATTGACCTCGGGACTTGAACCTTGCAACAAACCTTCATTGATTGATATTGCAAGTAATATGTGCCTTAAGGAAAACCAATGAAATTAGTTCCTTTTTTTTTCTTTCTCTCTAACGCCGCTTTGCCTGATCAACGAAGACTAAGTGCCGCTCATTAACCGCTCTACGGCCCACAATAGCTGAGTGTCTCTCTGGGTTTGACTTGCCGTTGTTGTAGCTGCCTTTGCGTCAGCACTTGAGATCTCACTCACGTCGAGGTCTTCTCTCCTCTCAGCTTCTGAAGAAGAACAACTCAAAGGAAGTGTGGCGACATCACCTCTTGACAGCCATATCCGTATACGATGCCATCCTCAATACATTTGTTTGCTTTTTTTTTTACGTCGTGCATTTTTGCTAGCACGTGAGCTAGTGCAGGTCCCGCCCGACCTCCCCGTGACTGGGGGGTCGGTTCCTAGCCGTTTTTTAAATATTGCATGCGGCAAAAGGATCACCGTTTCTTCTACGCTCCCAACCATGACCATCTACACATCGACGGAACGCCTTGCCCCTCCGCCAGATAACCTGACGATCCCTCAGTTCCTTCTGGATGAGCAGCACCCTCTACGCCAGATCCGCAAGGACGGAGCTACTGGAAAGCCGTGGCTAATCGATGACGAATCTGGAAGGAGTTGAGTCTTTGATATAGGTTCCCCCCCCCTCATTTGACCCCATTTCTGTGGTAGTCGAGATTGAAAACCGAGATTACAGAATGTGAAGATTGCTGACCCAAACCTGGTGAATGCGATGCGGGGTTATCATCATTATTAGGTTATGGACTGGAGGAAGTTCGGGCAAGGGTCTTTGGCCTCGCCAATGCCATGAAGAAGAGGTGGAATATCGGTCAGTGGGAGATCCGGGCCGCTTTTTCGTTTTTTGTTTTGTTTCATGACCCAGGGAAAAATACTCAAATGGTTGTATACATTTATTTCGTTTTGGGCGATTAATTGGTGGCTGGACAGTCGACGATGATGTTGGTGCGTTCAATCCCGGGGACCACCTCGATAAACGTCACACAGCCGCACGCAATTGACATCCCTCCTGTCTCTGGCTTCTAGTCTGCATCTACAGTCCAAATCACATTGGTGCGTGTTCGCAATTTGGGGAGCAGCGGACGCACTTCTACTTACCCCGGACTTGCCACACTTGGGCCTGGGGGGGACATTCCGCAGATTATCCCACAGCGATATGGGCAACACACCGTCTGGGCGCGATCGCCAGCTGCGCCAACCCATCCTACACAGAGTCTGAACTTCGTGAGTTCCCTTTTGGTCATTATTCGGTTTTCTCAGGCTGGTCCCTTCGGTCTCCGACGCAATGGCAAAATCAAGCCACATTGTGGATCTTTCCTTCCGGCCGTCCTTCGCCTCGCCTTTTCCTGCGTCCTTGACCCTCCGACGAAAAACCCTTCCCCCCCACTTTATTTACCATCCTTCATCTCAACTCTACTTCCCCCCCGATGTACCGATGACCCGATTGTTCCTCTGCCTTCTCTCTCGTTACCCTAATCCGTGTACATTGTGGCTGACACTCTTATCACTTTATTTCTAATTTAACCCAGAGCATCAATTAGAAGCTGTCAAGGCAACCCTCCTATTCACAAGCCCATCCGCTCTGCGCACGGCCATCTCGGCGGCACGCAAGGCTAGACTCTCCGTTAATCGCGTTATCCTCTTGGTACCACCCTCCGCATATGGGTCTTATGAGTCCAGTCTGCCTTTAGGATTACGTCCCGTCACGGCGGACGAGCTTGTCAAAGAGGGTTTACAGGAGCCTGGGCCACCATTATTTCACGAGACGATACTCCCAAAGGGAGGTAATCAAAAGAAGGTGGCGTTCTTATCCTTCTCTTCGGGCACCACCGGAAAGCCAAAGGTATGCCCCACTCTAAAACGATTCATTTTGGCTCCGGTGTCTCACCTGGCGGCGTGCCGGGCGCACTCTCGTTGTCCTTCAAGGCGGTCGCCATCGCACATTACTCAGTCATATCCAATGTCCTTCAATTCGCGACGTCTAACCATAATAACGACCCTGCGATCCCGCTGAGCGCCGCGAAATTCAATGCTGGAGAGGTCGCGACGTGTGTATTGCCATTGTTCCGTGAGTGAAAACCGGTCGAGGTGTCCTGACTGTCGGCGGAGTAGAGCTCTGATAAACACGTTCCCCGTTCAATAGACATTTATGGTCTGGTCATCAATTTGCATCTGTCTTTGTTCTCAGGGGTATGTGTACGATCGAGTATTCCACTCCGTTACGTCGTTGACAAGATGGCATGCTCTAAGTTGTCGCTCGTGATCTTCTCCAAGTTCAACTGGGTCGAATTTCTCAAGAGCTTGGTCAAGTACCAAGTCACACATCTCTTGTGAGCGGGATGTTTGCGTCTCACCGATAGACTACTAACCGCTTTGGTGTATCGAAGCATCGTTCCGCCCCAAGTCGTCCTTTTCGTCAAGGTACGAGCCTTGAAAGCTCTCAACCAGGAAAAAGAGTAGAATTTGAAGCAGAACCCTTCGATAGCATCCAGAGACGAAGAAATATGATCTGTCGCGAATCAAGTACTGCATGGCTGGTGCCGCTCCTATCTCACCAGAACTTCAAAAGAATTTCCAACAGATCCTGCCGAATTGTTGGGTCATACAGGGATATGATAAGTGCTTTTCTTCTTCTTTCAATGGCACCTCTTTGCCTTGGGATGCTTATCATTGTCTCTATGCGACCAGCACGGATGACCGAGACCTGTGAGCACTTACCCCTTGGCACTTCCGAGATTTGCACAAATCCTGAGTTAATCGACTGCTATTTCGAACAGCGACGGTCCTCACCATGGTTGGTACTGTTTCAACCGAATCTCACTTCTAGGGTCCTGAGAACTTATGCATCATATCCTTCTTGCGTTTGATCAGCCTCCGATATCGCAGCGCGAAGGTGGGACATTAGGCTCGGCGGGCCAGCTCGTCGCTGGAACAGAAGCCAAAGTGGTGAAGCCAGATGGCTCCCTCGCCAAAATCGGCGAGGAGGGCGAGCTGTACGTTCGTGGAGCGCAGTGTCATTTCAACTCTTACTTCAATAACGATGCAGCGTAAGTCTAGACTCCTAGTATCCTCATGGTTTTACAGTCAGTTCGCTAAATCCCCGACACTTTTGCACGTGAATAGAAATGCCGAGACGTTCGTGGATGGCTGGGTGCGCACTGGAGATGGGGTTTTCTTCCACGAGAACGGCGACATGTTCATCGTTGACAGGCTAAAGGCATGTACCCGTCCTACAATCGACAGTGACCAAGCCTCTAACATACATTTACTACGGCTTTCAGGAGCTCATTAAATGCCGCGGCTTTCAAGTCGCCCCCGCCGAGTTGGAGGGTCATCTCCTGGACCATCCAGACGTCAACGATGCGTGCGTCGTTGGCGTTCAAGACGAATACAGCGGGGAGGTCCCACTCGCATTCATCTGCCTAGCCCCGCAAGCTGCGAGGAGGTGCACTGGGAATGTCAAGCAGAGCGATGTTGTGAAGACGTCCATCAAGAAGGTATGATTTTCTTCTCGAGGCCTTCGTGTCGCCTGACTTATGGTTCTTATTATAATTATTTTTGCTATCCATCTTTAGCATGTGTCGGACCATAAAATCCGGTACAAGTGGCTTGATGGCGGCGTGGAGTTTGTGGATGTGATTCCCAAGAACCCGAGTGGGAAGCTTTTGGTCAGCCCATTTGAGTGATCACTCAGGCGCACTTTGTATTGACCCGCAGCCTGAAAATTACAGCGACGCTTCTTACGGGACAAGGCCAAGGAACTGCGGAGGGCTCAAATATCTCAAGGAGATACAAAGACAAAGCTGTAAGAATGTACTCTGGTCCTTTCTGCCTTTGGGGTCCATTACATAAGTTATACCCACCATCGATTGGCGACCCTCGATGCGAATCAATATGTGAATTGACTCACCACCTTCTGGTGTATTTCGCACCTGGGTGCGCAAACCTCGCGCGGCCGGTCATACTCAACACCTGCAGGTATTCTTCATACACGATGTGCTTCCTCCATTTCTCGCTCTCCTTACAAGACGATAGCAACGACTGTCCATGGTCCAGGGGCTCTACTAGTGATTAAATAAGGACGCCCTCCGCAAAGGACTTCACCAACCAGCGGATATCATAACAGGTATATTTGGGACGATTGAAAATGGCCCAGAATCAACATAAGACTAGTTTGAATTTAGACCTTCAACACCTTCACACTTCGGCCGTTCGCAATGGCAATCCACTCCCCGGAGGCCGTCATCTCGCCATTTGGCAGATGCATGCTGCTCATAGGTGGTGACCATGTGAGATTGTTGATCTCCGACGGCGCCGTATGTGCCATGACGGGATCCGCCAACGTTCGTGTGACCGCCTGACCGGACTCCGGATGTGGTGAACCAGACAGGGCGGGTGACCGTACTTGCTGCCGTGGAGACATGGCCGATGGGGAAAGGTCCCAAATGAGAAGTTGGTGGTCGTCACCTGTAATGAGAATGAAAGCCAAAAGGATAAGCGAAGTTCGGCATAGGAGATCCAAAGTCAGTACTTGCCTGCGCTAGCCAACATGCTTCCCTCAGAAGCTCCCCATCCGATTGCCTGGACAGGTGCACGATGCCCCTTCAGCTCAGACACAGGCTTTCCCGGTATTCGCATGTCGAGCACCTGAACGTCGCAGGAGTCGGCATGGAATGTTGCGATGTAATTAGGATCGATAGGATTGAACGAGATACGGAGCAAAGGCGCAGTCATGGGACGGCTGTTCTGATTCGTCGACGCCAAATGACTTGGATTTGATGGCACCTTTGGGCTAGGCGCCTCATATAATATTGTCGAGTGCTCCAGACTCCGTAGATCGAAGGAGCGTAAACTGCCATCCGCGCCTACGGACACGAAGCTATCGATGGAGCCTGGAACCCAGGCGACATCGAAAACCTCGCGGTCATGTGCGATGAGCTGAGTCACAGCACTATTGGCGGAGATGTCCCAGACGGTGCATGTCGTATCAATCGAGGACGTCACGACAAGCGAAGGTGACATGTTGTTCCAGGAGAAACTGGTCAAGGGCGCGGAGGTGGGCGTTGGGTTCTTGGCCTGAAAAAGGAGAGAATAGGCATAATTTAGGCATGAGGAACCTGAAAGTCACTTACACTGGAAAGAGCAATCTTCTGGCTTAGTCTATACGGTGCCTGCTGGCTTCTGCCGACGTAGCTAGAGGGCTTCACATCCGCTTCACCCCCATACTCCCATATCCTTAGAGCATCACCAGTGCTCGTGAGCAGCTCCGATCCTTGTCCCCGCCAGCCCTCGCTGAGGGCAGACGCCGGCTCCCATGCGATCTTGGTGATAGGATAGCCATGCATAGTCTCGGCTAAGACGACGAAATCTGACTGCGGCGGTGCTCCTTGATAGCCATCGCCACCATACCCTTGCTGCTCATCCATTCCGTTGTCTACTAGAGACGTCTCGTCTGCCAGACCGACAATGGATATTCTGTTCCTATAGTCATCTGTGAAGGATCCAAGGGCTAGGCGAAAACCTGACCGTATACGCTGCTGGCCGAGACCGGATGTTCTGCACCAGTCGAGAGCGTAAACCGGCCCTAAGACACTGGATCTAGTTCATACGTTCGCAAAGCTCGGCGGCACGACGACTTACATGGCGCTTCGTATTGTAATGCCGTGCTGAGCATTTAGTTCCAGACTGACCCCTCACAAAGAGTACCAAACATGTTCTCCTGATCGACTGATTATGAAAACAATAAATCGTCAGCACAAAGACGCTTCTTCTTTCCTCTCCAGCTGACAATTCCGCCCTTCCTGATTTTGGTTTTCTCATACATGTGTACATGTACATCAATCACCCTTTGTGTAGCTTTGGCCGCCATTCATCAAGCAACCTATCGCTATGTCACGATTCACCAGTCACAGCTGCCTCCATCAAACCGAATAATCTCTCCAATGCCTGTCTTAGAGTAGTTTTTTTCCCCGACCTTTGTGTGGCGCCTTACATGACATATTGTGGACCGTACTGCAACATGCTGGCTCTCGAAAAGCAAGCCTCGTGTAAGAGAGTATAGACGTCTCGAGCCATAAAGAACAAGATTTCTGAGTGAAACCAAAAACGCACAGAAGAAAGAAGAAGATTCAGCCTACGCAGCCGGATTTGTTGCTAACGCAGGATGTGTTACAACCATATTTACGCTACAAAGTATAACGTTCGGCAAGTGGTGAAGAACAACCTCTCAAAGACTTGGCTACAACGTGAACATGGCCAGTTAGATCACGGGCCAACCACGCCAGAACAAACCCATGCGACTTACCGGACCAACTACAGCATAAGAGGTACGGAAACCCCGCATAATTTGCTAAGCCCGCCAAGCCCAGCCCATCCTGATCCAACTCCTTCGCCAAGTTGATGAGCATAGACGTAAGTTTTTCCGTGCCTTCTCCCACCATGGTGGGAGATATAACTTTATAGCCGCCTGTGGTTCTATGCTTGAGTCAATGCCCGAATGACTCTCCGATCTGACCTGATCATCCCATATTGCTATCATCCCGATGAGCTTCTCGCAGGATTGATCGGGTCTGAATGAGAGCGCAGAGCGTGGGCGGTATGCGAAAGCCTCGGCAACAAAGCGAACGGTAGTCGGAACATCTCCGTTTCGGCCGCGCGTTTCTCGTGTCGTATGGGATGGTATCTTGCGATGGCGTGAGGTGCAAGGTCAGATATAGCGGAGGATCCAAGCAACCAATGAGTATCAGCTGCCGCTGCACTAGTAGTCGCGACTGAACGGATGGCGTTCCAAGTTGTTAAGGGGAACCCTGCGTCCCATCGCACACACGAGTCCGAGAATTGTGGCTCGCTGTCCGATATCAGGATCACAAGCCAAGGTACAAATCCGGCTTGCTTGACAGCAGCGATTAACGAAGAATCTTGACGTATTGATGCGCCAATCCAACGAAGGGTGCCCCCAGCCTGCCACCCTAGAGCTGTATCCTTCGGCTCAAGGTCGTGGAATTTAATTCCGGCCTCGCTACTCCGCGTCAGTTTTTAGATCAACCGGATATTAAGCTCATTGTCCATAACAAGAGGAGAGGGGGCCTCCAGGACGTGGTCTGAAGCTGCGGCTTCATGTCCCATCGTCTGCAGGAGCCGATATGCTTCTTGGAACACTTCGGGAGAGGTGTGCATATCGCTCAGTGAGCAGAGCACGAATGGGATGATCCTCGCGTAAGCCGACAAGTCGGCACTCTTGGATGAGTTATGATCAGATTGTTTCCCAATAAGGCTGAGGGAAGAAATCCAGAGGATCTTCAGTAGGTTGGCCATATCTGCATCCGTCGTGACCTCATCCGCGAGCGTCACAACACCGTCCATTATCACCAGCGCATTACTCGCTGAGATTCGTGGATAGCTTCCTTGAGCAAAAAGACCTTTCAAGGACAGACAGAGCAGTAGCTGTATCGCATATACTTTCAGTTCCTCTCTAAGAACCTCAATCCTGGCCGGGGATCTTGAGAGTCGGTATTCCCATCCGCCGAGTCTTATGCGTGGTTCGCATTCCTGTTTGGACGATGTTCGCATGTCTTGAGTGACTCCGGTCTCGTCGCGAGAGGCCGTAGATGCCAGCGAAGTTGCATCAGACTTGAGGAACGACAGTATTCGTGACAAATGGGGAATAACGATGGACATTCGGAAGCTACCATTGATGAATTCTTCTTCGTGATCGGAGAGGGATCGGGAGTGAAAACATCTGAACGCCGCCAACAACTCTGTATGAAGTTCGAGCAAGCGTCGTCGATCGTGCCCCGTTTGGAGCAGCGTGTCCTGAACACGTAACGCCCCACAAATGGCTGCGGATATGTTGAACCTGTCGGCCATAACATGTTAGTTAGTCTGCGGGTGGTCAGCTCGAGCGACGTCACGATGACTTACTCGTTGCGAGCATCCTGTGCGTCTCTTAGTCTTTTGATTCGCGGTCGTCGAGCTCCTATTCCAAGGTCCATGATCTCTAGGCATACGAGGCTAAAGAGCGCGTCACTATGCCCAACCTCTCTGGCGAGGAGCCCAAACTCCCACCCGGCATACGAGACTTGCAGGAGACACGCGACTGAGTAAGATAGGCGGCTGTGTTCTGAAGAGTGCAAAATGGTTTCGGGCCTCATAGTATCGAGGACTGTTTATTGCAGATGGTAGAGGCTCGAACTCCTCTGCGAGAACTGCAAGTGCTGTACACAGAGACTTTAGTTGCCGTTGTTCGGGGCCGTTTGGCATCACCGAAGACCCTATGTCCATTATCCGTACTCCCCTGCGTGGTAAAGCCTTTGAGATAAGTCTCCAGCAAGGTTCAGGATCGGCTAATAACACGTGAGCAACAGCTTTCCCAAACCCGAGCGCAGTCGCTAGTGCATCAATCTTCACTTCTGCACCGGCCGAAGTCGTTATGAGACTCGACCATAGGTTCCTTTTCGGTAAGGTGTTGCTCGCAGCAGAGAGGGCGTTCTCAAACTCCTGGACCAATCTAGGGAGAAACGGGCTGTTCGCGACTAGACGCACTGCCTCCGTGCTACGAAGAGAGGTGATGCTCTCAACGACGATTTTGAGATCCTCGTTCTCCGTTGCGTTCTCCGGCATCCAGAGAGACGCCTGCGCACGCGTGACCTCTTTTCTGCATAGTTGAATCTCAGCGGGTTCGATCTTCCTTCGGCGTTTGTCACGCCGTTCACGCCACGTCTCCCATATCCCACTGTTTCTCTCAGGTACCGACGACTTCCACATCTTCCTCCACAGAGAGCACCATGAAAGGTGGAGCTTCCTGACAAGATGAATGATCTCCACCGTCACTTTATGCAAGGGCGCAATCGACCGCGCGAGAGCATCCTGGCCAGTCGCGGCGATGTCACGGATACCCCTGGTTATCGAATCCCAAAATGGGAACAGTGCGAATATATCCAGAGTTATACGAGAAGTTTCTGTCGCGGCGGTTCGCAAAACAGTAGATGCCGCAGTCTGGAATGGGCAGTTGACGTCGATCGCGGCGGCGACCATTGTCAAGCCGTAGGACAGAACACCGACGCCTGCGAGCGCTATGAAGACGATGGCCACGGGCCCGTTGATTGTCCAGAGAAGATCCCCCAATGCGAGAAAGAAGAGTCCGAGGGAGGTGAGGAGGAGTGTGGGCAGACTCTCGACGATAGGTCGCAAACCCCATCTTTCCGACCCCATCCGCTTTTCTGTTCGACGCATGGCTTGATTCTCGCGAGAGCCCGTCTGCCCGGTGCGCTCGTAGCTTTGGATCCATTGCTTGGCCAACATGGCACCCGCAGCGGCCAGAACGCTGGCGCCGAGACTGGCGAAGAACATGCAGTTCTATCGAACAGCAGAAGTAGTAGGCTTGAATACCGGGTTTAAATCGGTGGGAGTCGACGTACTGTTGTTTGCCTGCATGACGATGAGTGTGAGGAGCACATTGGTCTGGTATGATGATGGGGCACTGAGATTGGTGAGCGTGAGGATGATGAAGGTGGTGTTAATAGCCAAAAACAGACCCGCCTGCCGAGATAAACATTCAGTTGGGTCAGCAAACAAATGAGATTCGGGGTGAGCGCTCACGAAGATGAGGAGGACATCAAGATTGCGATTCAGACGGTCCAGCATCACTCCGTCATGCTTATCAGCCAGTGCATTGTATCTGGCCCAGAAGTCCATTTTATCTATAGGTATTTCCGCTTTATCATGGTCGTGTTGTTGAAGAGGCGACATGCTTGTACCAATGGAACTGGAGGGGGGGATTGAGGCTCTAGTCAACTAGTCCAAATGTTATGTCCTTCATCTTGTGACTTGCACTCCACTGCCTCTCAAGTGAGATGTCGCTTCACACCCACGAGCCCCATAAGCCTATGTGATAGTTTTGGTCGTAAGACACCCACTGTAAGTGGCTTTGAAACGCGTCCAACTTCTGTACAGGCTTGATGCCTATTTTGCCGTTCCCAGGATTTGACTTGCTGGTTCAGACCAAACCAGGTGGACTGACTGACTGGATAAATGTTTCATTCTACCGGGAATGTGTCACCGATCCAACAGTTGGAACCCCACGTCACGTACCATCTTCTTGAATTCTCGACTCTCCGCCGCATCTCTGCCGCTGTCGTCAACGGTCCCACTATGGAGCGTGTACGAAGATGTCTCCCTTCAAGGAGCCCATAGGTCATCATATGTTCAGCTTGGCTAGCGCCGCGATATTGTCGCAATTATCTATGACAGAGTTCCTTCTCAACCACGACATCTGCTTCGATGTCGCCAATTGGATGAGCTGAGTTTTGCTTCTGGCTTTATATTCAAATGCTTTGGCTGTGTACGCAAGAACCATTCGAAGAAGTGGATCGTCATTAGGGGCGCATCGCATCCACAGTGGAACAGAGTAGTCTGAGGCCACGGTCAGCATGATGTCTTCCTGGAGAACCCAAAGCCACGGTGACTTAGCTGTCAAGGAGGAGATTCATATTCCTATATCGTATGGTCTCCTCACACAGTCTCGTCTCTGGAGAGACCACCTGCTAATTTCTAAGTGGCACTTATCTTCCGGTATTCATCCATACTTCACCATAAAACCATATGCGAACTCTGCTTGGACTCCTTACAACATTCACCAAAACTTCCCTAGTAGCTCATTACCCTCCCGCACAAAATGCTTTCTCATGTCCTTATTCTCGCGTCGTTGGTCACCACTGCATTTGCGGCGCAAGCTACCACCACTGTATGTGCGCATGCCCAAATGGCGTGTTAGTAGTTGCTGAACGCTCTCTTTCCTACCCGGCGACAGAACTACAACGATGTATGCAGCAGAACTCTTCACAAGTCCATTGACAACTGATATTCTGTGATCATCTTCCAGGGCACACTTGGGGCTTGTGGATGCGGTACAACCTTCAATAGCTTGAGTGGCGTATACACCGCTGCTGGTTCGCCTTCCATCTTCGGAAGCGGAACTTGGTGTGGTTCGGGTTGCGGAAAGTGCTACACCCTCTCCAGTACTGGCGTATCTCCTCCTGGTGAAGGAACCGGAAGTAAGACCCCATCCTCCATCTTGGTGGTCGTCACAAACTTATGCCCGAACGCGGTGAGTTGTCAAGTGACGCCCATGGTGATTTTTGCACGGTTTGACGGCTATTATGCCACTTCACCTTCAGGGAAATGCGAACTGGTGTCCAAACGCTGGAAGCAACAATGCTTACGGATACTCGGCTCATTTTGACATTAATTCCGCAAGCGGGAACGGAGGATTCGCATCGCTTGGATGGAGTAAGTGATGATATACCGCAAACAATCGAGGACAGCTCTGACGGCGTATGTTATTTGAATAGACAACCCCATTGTCAACTATACTCCCGTTTCTTGCCCCTCTTCTGTCTCGTCCCTGTACATTCCATCCAAGTGCCAGTGCGCATGAGTGGAGATCTGGAGGCAAAACAGAGCTGTGCTTGAGAAGAAAGAGATGCTTCCGGGTAGAATATTGTCATACTGCTTGTAGTTTTGTTATCAATTTCTGAAGCCCACTTCTTACGTGTTGTTCAGTTCATCACACTCAGTCGAACATTTGTGTCCGGGTCCAGGGATTGGCGCGTGCAGATCGTTCGATCCTCATTTCATTGTTGACCACCACCTCCCAATCTCGCTCTCCATCATGGCACCGTCTCCCCAATCAACAGATATGGTAGCCCATAAGAAACTCAACCCGAAGACCACCAAACTGGAGTTCTTTGGAGTTCCAGGTGAGACCCCATTCATTCTCTCTCAACCTGATACGCGTCCCCGTTTCGTGCATCTAAACCAAAAACCTCAATAGGTACATTCCTCTTGGTGACGACGCTTCCCTTTGTGGTCTACGGCTTGTACTTCAGCTGCTCTGAAGAGACCGGTGGATGCCCACCGAATTTGTACTACTTAGGCATCTACGTCTCGCAGCGTTTCTCCAACTTTGACGGCTGGATGAGCATCTGCGACACGCAGGCCGCGGCTGTCTTTGCAGGCTGGCTGGTCTACATGATTGCCTGCTGGCGTTTCCTCCCTGGAGATTGGGTCGAAGGCCAGAAGATTCGCGATGGCACCGTCCAGAAATACAAGATAAATGGTGCGTTATCTGTGATCGTACGACCCTTTCTTTTCTTAATGCTGACAACTTCTTTCTTGATCATAAAGCTCTTCCGACCTTGCTCTTCACGTTGGGAGTCGTCAGCGGATGGATCTACAAGTACGGCCCGGAATCATTCACCTTCCTGTATGAGCATTACCTCGGCTTCATCACCGCCACCACGGTCTTCTCCTACGCGACAGCTCTCCTCTTATACATCTATTCATTTGGACCCGATAAGCTCCTTGCGCTGGCCGGAAACTCTGGATATTTCGTTCACGACGTAAGTGTGGATATAATTTATCGTCGTAGCCCTCGATATCTAAACGTCGTGTTGTCATCTGACACGACAGTATTGGATGGGCCGCGAGTTGAACCCGACGTTTGGCTCATTGGATTTCAAATCCTGGTCTGAATTGCGCCCAGGCATGATTGGATGGGTTCTCATCAACATCAGCTGCGCCTGCGAGCAAGCCGTTCGTCGAGGAGGTAGCATCACCGATTCGATGGCGCTCGTTCTGCTCTTCCAAGGTTTATACGTGTTTGATGCTTTATACAACGAAGTGAGTTGATTTTATCCTATCTTCCGTCTGGTGGTGTCAAATCTTCAAATCTGATACCTCTTCCCCGCCCCGATTGAAAAGCCCTCTATTTTGACGACCATGGACATCACGACAGATGGCTTTGGCTTTATGCTTGTATTTGGCGACTACGCGTGGCTCCCCTTGACTTATTCGCTCCAAGCGCGATTCTTGGCGTTCAATCCCGTCGAGCTGGGCTGGGGATGGGTCTCCATCATTCTCGCCGTGAATGCTCTGGGTTACTACATATTCCGCTCGAGCAATGCGGAGAAGAACGACTTCAGGAATGGTAACAATCCAAAAGGTAACGCGCAACCCTGTTGCCTGACAGGTTTCAATGTTAAAGACCCTTTCCCTTTTAGGATTGACCTTCATGGAGACGAGGCGCGGCACCAAGCTTCTGACCTCGGGATGGTGGGGCAAGTCTCGTCACCCCAATTACATGTGAGTCGGATGGTTAGCGATGGTCGCG
This sequence comes from Tulasnella sp. 332, assembly GCA_019632285.1. NCBI lineage: Eukaryota > Fungi > Basidiomycota > Agaricomycetes > Cantharellales > Tulasnellaceae > Tulasnella > Tulasnella sp. 332. The sequence goes on along the minus strand of WSTV01000004.1, from coordinate 164,503 downwards.
CACTCAATGGTCTGACAATTGTTGTTTTCGTAGGGGTGATCTCATCATGGCCTTCTCGTGGTGCATGCCGACAGGCTTCACGACACCTCTGACATACTTCTATCCCGTTTACTTCTTCGTATTATTGGCCCATCGGCAATACAGGGATGACGAGGCTTGCGAGAAGAAGTAAGCTACAGAAATCCCTCTTCTGCCCAAGCAAACTGCATGCCTGACCAAAAGCAACCCTACTTCTCTAGGTATGGCGATGATTGGACCGAGTACAAGAAGCGGGTTCCGTCCCGGATCTTCCCCGGTATCTACTAACTGTGTTGCTTTGCGGTTGCCACGCCTGCCTAATTTGTATACATTAGTCTCATGCCGCCTTTCTACAGTCATTTATCTAGTCATTTCTACTGCGCACAATCGTGGAGTGACTGTTTGCCGTTTGACAGACTCAGAGCTCGCCATCCGCGGAGAAAGCAGTTGCAGAATCATAGGAATCCGTGGAGTCGAGAACACACATTGTGGAGCGCCATGTACGAAGGGAAGGGTAAAGAAAAGCTAAATCAAACACTCGTCTCGTGACAAGGGACCGCCTGCTCTGCTTACAAAACTCCGACTGGAACTCAAGATCTAACTGCTCGATAGCTTATAGAGCCCTCGCCTTGCACTGCTTTCTCCCACCGAAGCCGCCAACCAATCCACAACCTTTCCCTGTAGTAGTTTCGCTCTCTTCACTCTACTTCTTTATCCTACCCGCTATCATCTTTCCACGATGCTCCCGTTTCAACGCAAGAAGGTCGATATCAGCGTCAGTCTCACTATCAATCGCCAGTCCGTGCCCAGCCACCACTGACTTGCTTCATCCAACAGTCTATGACAGAGGAGGAGCAGAAGTTGTTCCGTTTGTATGGCAAGCTCCCTACGCACAAGAACGTACTCAGCAAGGTCGCCAAGGCAAGTGCAGCTGGTCACAAGTCATCCTCGAACCGCACGATGTTCACTCGCCCAACCCTGAGGGGGGCGAGGCGATCCATCCTATGTCACTTTTAGAAGCTGACCTGGCATCTCTTCTGCAATCTTTTAGGATAGGAAGTACTTTGATTCGGGCGATTACGCCATGTCAAAGGCGGGTGTGACGCCGGGCAACGCGGTCGGAACCGCAATCCCAAGCCCAGAGAAGTGAGTAGATACAATACGTGGTTCTTGACACATTTCCTCATACTGATCCTATTCTGCCAGCATCCCACATGCAACGCCAAGTCCCGTGCCAGCCCTTACCCCCGGATCCAACAAGGAGACGCCCGGAGCGCTGTCCATCTCTCCTCCCAATACGACCGTTCTCATCCCACCCCCACATAACAGTCCGCCTGCGCAGAGCTCTCCCATCAAGGAGAGCGTCACAGCTGGCTCTGATTGATTTTTTGACGACAGCTGGATCGAGCAAGGGGCCCGGCTAACGGACCAGAGTGGATCGCCTTTTCGTGTCGACAGGACGATGATCGAATAGATCGCGACAAGCCAAAGCTCCCCTCTGTCCCGCTTTCCATTGGCGTCCTTTGTCCCATCCCTATCCTTTCATGAGCCTTGACGCACAACCACGATAATTCCATTTTCACGCTGTATTACTTACAATTCGTTGTGCAGGTGCTTTTTCTTTTACCTCTCCCGCCCCGCGCTTCCCTGTCATTCAATTGTCCCGCATCGTCTTGTCGGATTCAATCAATGCAATTGTACACTACTGAAGACCGGATTATGTATATCGGATTGTCAAGTCGGCCCGCAATATGGCAATGGAGCAAGTTAATTGATTGCTGGATCTGGGAAGTCGAAGCAATGGACAAACAAGTGCAACGAACACGTCAAGCAAAACACAACGTCCACATAGATTCCTCTAGCCCCAGCATATCCGGCTAACCTTCACTATTGGTGAAAGCGACAAAAAAAATTAGTTGTGTAGTATGCCGAGCCATGAACTGAATGCTCTCCGGATGAGCGATGGCTTTCGTCAAGCTCTGAAATCTCGCCAGACAATCCCAGAAACTCTCCTCTCCGCATCGGACAGAGACGATGATCCAGATGACGAAGACGACCCAGAAACTTCCTTCAACGAATCTCCTTCAAAAAGAAGATCGACATTCCGGAGAACGGCTAGCAAGAGCGGGTTGGCTGCGTCTTCCTCCCAAGGATCTCCTCTCAAACGGAGCTTCTCGTCTCTCACACTAGGCTCATCTGCAAACGGGAAGAATGGGAGTGGTAGCGGGAGGGCACGTACAAGACGATCGAGTCAAGGCGACGGTGGTGACTTAGAGGCTGTGACTGCTACGCCTACGAAACCCAAACACAAACAGAATCAAGGGATCTTGTTTGTCACAGGGGACGCGCGGCCCAAGACGACCCCTCGGAAAGCTGCAGGACGGAAGAACGGTGCTGGGACCCCTTCCACAAGAGCCAATGGTGCAACAAGCGAGGGCAAGAGCAGGAACAAAGAGAAGGATAGGCAGGAAAATGAGGAGATGGAGACGCCGTCTCGACAGAGAACGCGTCGTGATGTCCCGAACGGTTCCTCGGTGAAAGGACGTAGGAAGCCTGAGCATAAGCGGGAGCGGTCGGTGGAGATCGAGGTAGATGAGAACAGGGACGAGGATCACGCACAGGCGTCTGGATCGCGGTCTCGTACAGTTCCGAAACCCAAGAAGAAAATAGTTGCGCTCCGATTCGAAGAAGACGAGGAAGAGGAGTCAGAAGATGACCTGCCTCAAGGACCTCAGGCAGAAGAAGAAGAAGACGAGGGGATAGAGGAAGGAGCTACAGATGATGAGAGTCGATCGACCGCATCTTCAGAGGACCCAATCGCCTCCCTTACGAAACGAACGCCGTCGAAACAAAAGGCCAAAGCAGCAGCGAATCAGTCGGCATTGGAGGTCCCTGGGTTCATCACTCAAACTTCCTTCGACGTCTACTTCCAACAGATCTCTATCTCCGCACGCACATCTGGTCGCACTTTCACGTCGGAGCTACCCACGTTGAGCTCACAGGCGTATTGGGATCATCTCGCTGCATCGGCATCGACGGCGGATACGAAACACGAGGCGGAGCTGTTACGGTTGCGACAGACACACGTCAAATTCTTCCCGAGGTACATGATGGAACTGCAAGCCGGGTTCAACCTCTTGTTCTACGGTTTCGGATCCAAGCGGGAGACCTTAAATCAGTTTGCTCGACAGTTCTGCGCCAAGAAGGGAGATGTGGTCGTACTCAACGGATATCGGCCAGGCATCGGGGTCAAAGAGCTTCTCAACCAGATAGATGGTCTGCGGGGTGACACAGCTGTCTCAAGCAACGGTGTTACCCCGTCCACGTCTTCACTCTCTGCCACCGAAGTCCAAGCTCAGCGTATACACAACCATTACTTCCCATCTCAATCACCGAACAACCCAACGACGCCTTGTCCTCTCTTTATTGTTATACACAACATCGACTCGACAGGGCTTCGTAACCAGAAATCCAAGGCCATTCTCGCACTCCTGGCGTCGAACCCGCGCATCCACCTCATCGGCTCGGTCGATCACATGAACGCGCCATTGATCTGGAAGCAGTCTGAGGCGAGTGGGAGGGGTCACGAAGCACCCTCATCACAAGTAGGAGCAACAGAAGCGTCGGACCATGCCACAGCGACCTCTAACGAAAAAAGAGTTTTCACATGGCTCTGGCATGACCTCACGACCTTCGAACACTACGACGTCGAGCTGCGCGCATCCGGAAAGGATCTCACTTCGCTCACGGTCTCAGGCTCTGGCAAGCCCAAGCTTAGCGCGGTGGTCGGCGGTGCAGCAGGAGGCCCAGCTGCAGCTGCCGGTCCGCTGACCGAATCCGGTGCACATCAGGTCCTTTCCAGCGTCACAGAACGATCCCGAAAGATCTTTATCCTTCTCGCCAACAGGCAGCTCGCTGATATTGATGCGGAAGTGGTCGTAGCCGAAAGCCCATCCAAGAAAGCAAATGTCACCGGCGCGCAGATGCATTGCCATGCCCTTTCCTACGAGTCACTCTTTAGCTTAGCAAGAGAGTGCTTCATCGCGACGAGCGATCAGGCCTTGCGGGGGCTCTTGCAGGAGTTCAAGGACCACGGGATGGTAATGATGGGAGCATCCAACACTGGCGGCGGTGAAATGATCTGGATCCCGCTGGCACGTAATATACTTGAGAAGCTCATTGATTCTACTGGCGAACATTGAGTCGAGGTTACCACGAGCACGCATATCACGCTGTACCAAATAGTTGCTATAACAATGACAGTCTGGACATCGGCCTGCGATTGGCAGAACAAAGCACAGACAGGGAGGAGACCGTCATGCACGATGATGTTTATACGGAACATATGCAAGAGTAGAGCTGGAAATGTATAATAGATTGATAGACTGAAGAAGTTGCGAGGGTTTTGCACTCGTAAAAGATATCACTTGTTCGCCCATTCAGCGACCTGTTAGACGAGTGGAATGTCAGATGGTTTTCACGGCTGGGTACAAGAGGCTTTCGTACCCAAGAGAAACCTTGGAACTCGGCTTGATCTTGGGCTGAAAGTTGCCCATGGACCGGAGTGAGGGTAGGCTGCTCCCGAGTGAACTCAGAGTCGAAGTTACTGGTGTCCGCAGCAGATGTCTACAAGGTCGAACGTCAGCTTCATCAGGTTTGGACGAGCTAGATAACCAAGTCATACGATTGTGGGATAGTATGGCGGAGGTATCCGTTTGTTCAAGACATCGTCCCAGCTGACGTCCTTGAAGAATGGGTGTCGTTTAATATCCTCGGCGTCAGCTTTCCCAGCACCCAGGCGCCTTGTTGGATCACGAGTGAGTAGCTAGAACGAAAGGGATGGGTTAGTCCAGCTGCGAGACTTGACGATAGCGAACAAACTTTTTGCAAAACAGAGACCGCATCTCTGGGCATAGTGATAGGATAGAGCGGTTCGTCTTCGAGGATGGCATCAAATATCTCATCCTCATCATCTCCCCGGAAAGGAGACTGGCCTAGCAGCATCTCATAAACTAAAACACCGAACGCCCACCAATCTACTGCGCGGCCATACTTTTGTTCAAGCAAGATCTGCGGAGGTAATGCATCTTCTTCAGGACCATGTGGGACTGAGATGTGGGGTATCGCGGGCAAACCTCAGGAGCCATGAATTCTGGCGTGCCGCAAAAAGTTCCGGTGGTATTTCCATACCACATCTCTTCTTTGCACAAGCCATAATCGGCCACCTTCACATGCCCATCTAGAGTTAGAAGAATGTTGTCCAGCTTCAAATCACTAGGAGCGGCCATTCTCATATCAGAACCCCCCCAATAGTGGGTCGTACTCGTATGTGCTGCTTACCGATAGATGATCCCATTCGCATGAAAGTATTCCAATGCCAACAGCACCTCGCAAGAGTAGAACTTGGCCTGCCGTAGAGAGAATTGCTTCCTCTGGATGTGCAACATGAGATCACCGCCACTAACGTACTCCATTACGAAGTAGACGCGAGTCTCGGTCTGGAAGCAAGAATGTAAACCCAGGAGGAAGGGGTGTCGTTCTCGAGCGGCTGCGAGGAAAACGCGCTTCTCAGAGCGAGTGCTGTATGATTCACAACATTAGAAATAGCCTCTGCTAAACCCGTAAACAAGCGAAGATTCACCTTTCAACTTCATCGTTGTCGATGATGAACTCTTTCTTCAACACCTTGATAGCGTATAACCCGTTTGACTTCTTCTCTTCAGCCAGCATAACCTTCCCGAAATTACCCTTCCCAAGGACTGCTAGGAAGTTAAAGTCATCAAGTCCAACCTTTCTCCGAGGCTTACGTTGCACCTGTTGTTGTGATGGTTGGGTTGGTGATTGCGTGGGAGAGGTGGTGAAGGGCATAGCATCTGAAGGACCGACGATTGAGCCCGGTCTTTCAGAGGATTGTGCATAGGACATTCGATCAGGTACGGCGTTCGGGTAGGCCTTCGGTGGTGGTGGAGGGGGGACGCTGCCAGGTGGCGGCATAGGACGAGGCTGCAAGTCATTCCAAAGATGAGTCCCAGCATGTCAGACACTAGGAGACCAAGTCTTCAGCTCACCCCGGACCCATAGCTATCACGGCGGTCATTCTGTGAAAGAACAGGGGAGACTATCGGATCGGGATATAATGGCGGTGGAGGTCTCCTGTTAGCGTTGAATCCTCCGGGGAGCGGCTGCTGTTGATCTCGAATCCGCTGGTCCCTCATCTCCTGCTCTCGTTGATCCCTCATCATCGCCTCTCTTTGTTGTTGGGTCATAGGAAGCCGCTGCTGTTCCGGCGAGCTGCTATACCTGTTACTCCCTCTATCAGGCTCCTCGAATCGACCTCCAGGGCCATACGGTGGGGGTCTTGACGATTCATCCGGTGGCCTGGACGGCACTGAAGCATATGGATCTGATTTGATATCCATGCCGCTCATCCCCGTGTTGATTTGCTCGAGCACAGGCGGAACGTTGGGTGCGGGCGGAGGTGAGCCAAAATCGGTGGGTCTCTTCGTCGGCGCGGCAATCTTTGGTTGCTGCGGCCTGGCATTTTTCTGCTGCTGCTTGATGGCATGAATCTTTCCTAGCAACTCGTTGGCGGCGACCATAGACATGCCGCAAAAATCGGGAACAAGGTGCGTGCAATCGGCGTGACATGTGATGTCGCACTCTAACGAAGGAGGTGCATTGAGGAGATGAGGGGAAGGATTGGTCAGCTGATAGGGCTCACCTGTGCACTGCTTCGCGTTCTTGCGTCCGAACTTCAAAATAGAGCCACAATGGCAACACCAAGTTGCCTTCATGTTCGTGATGGTCTCGAAGCGATGAGGAATGCGATGATTTATCTTGTCCTCATCCTTCTCCTGTTCAGCACAATGGGGGTCAGTCAATAGACATCCACCGACAATTATAACGATGCCTCGTACCGTCTCTGCGTTGGATTTGCTGATACACTTGGTAACGACCTTGGGGAAACACTCCTTGTGGCAGAGATATCGACAATCTTCGCACTGATAGCCAGATCCTTTGAGCAGAAACTCTGCGCAATAGGCGCATTTCATGATCTGATAGAACTGATGCGCGATGAACTTGTGGCCATTCATCTCGTGGACCTCCTCCTTGCGCTTCTTGACAGCGCCTTGTCGGCCAAGACCGGCATCGACGGGCCGCCTCCGTGCATTCTCCTTCACTGTAAGCACGGCACCGGATTAGTAAGCAAGTAACCCACCAAGATGGATAACACTCACCGAAGTCTAACTGCAAGAGAACCGCACCAACAGGCTCGACAGCGAACCAAGCTTTGATACCGTCTGAGGCACCGCCGGCGCCTGCGGTTCCTCCACCCGGCTGCATCCCCCCCTGGGGCATAAGCGGAGAGCTCATATCGCCGTTGGGCGACACCGCTGACGTCTGGCCTGTGGGCATCGCTCCGGCCGTTGCCCAGCCAGCACCCGCGGTCTCATTCACCCTCTGTTTCCGCAGTGCCTCCACAAGATCGCTGATCTTGATCCAAAGGAACCCGATGGGCACTGGCTGTTCGCCGAGTTGTTTATCATAGAGACCAATCTCGACTTCGTTCGCCTTGTCAACAGAGATTTCGAAACGCTCATTCCAGCGATCGGTGCGCGAGGGGTGGGAGGTTGCGCGTGTATTGCCCTCGATCTTGAAGAGGACAGACGTGTCGGTGCCGGCTTTGGAGGAGCGTTTGAAGACGCTGACTGGGGCGTGCTCAAGATCTCGAGCCTCTAGGATACTTATCTCGAGCGTACCCGTGACGGGTTTGCGCATGTTCTCCGGGCGTCCCGCCTCGTCGTTCACGGGGCTCTCTATGAACAAGAATTAGGCGGCTAAAGGGATATTCACAAGCATGATTGAGCTTACCTTCCGCATCTTCCTCCAACACGTGTAGATTCCTGTACTTCTTCAGGGCCACTTGCAGCAATTGAATCTTCTTATTACTCTCCCATTGCTTCAACTTCGTATCCTGCAGGATTTTCTTGTCGCCATCGGTCTGGTACAGCTTGAGCATGCTATCGGTGGCCTTTTTATACTGCTGTTCTACAGTGACCTTAAATTCAAGTTGGTGATACATTCGAGATATTTTGGCGGTGTTGTACGGTGTGTCGGCTTTGAGAAGATCTGTAAAGTGGTGTGATGAGGCATGATCTCACCAGGAGACGAACGTTGTAGACTTATTGCGTACCAAGGTTCGTATATGGTTTTGGTCGGGATGTACTATCGTTGGCCGCAGCAGGGAAACCAGGCGTGTTCTGAGCTCCTGTCGGACTGCCATGCAGATCTGGGCCTAAGCAAAAAGATGGGCATCGCGCATACAGTCAGACACGGGCGAATGCCGCCCGGGAAGAGTGGCTCACGCTGACCACCTCCTTGCCCATCTCTTCCTCCTGGGCCGTATCGCCCCGCAGCTCCTGGCGAACGCCCGTCCATCCCTCCGCCCGGTCCAGCACTGGTCGGTGAGACAAGCCCCCCACTGTCTCTCCTCTCCATCTGAACCTTCTTCCCCTGGAGTTGCTGTAACGTCTCCTGGAAGTACGATATCGATTCCTCGGCCTCGCGAATCTTACGGTCTAGGGTGCGGATGACGTCCTGGTTGCCCGTAGCTTGGCGCATTCGCTCGGAGGCTTGTATAACGCCCCGCTCGGCTTGCATCTTCTTGTACACATCTTGGATCTTCTGGTCGATGTCCTGCGATGACTGTATGTTGGGGTGATGATGATCAGGGGTTTTACGGTAAGGGCATATGAATCAGACGCTGGATAAGGAACATGACTTGTACGCACCATAGTGAGATCCTTCAGGTCTTAGTGAGCTGTATGGAGGTAGCCCGGGTTCCACTTACTGGACTGGGTATAATACAGACGCCTTAGAGGCGAGTTAGGATTAGTCTAGAATCCCCAGTCAGCCTTGCAATCAAGCGAGATCTCTCTACGTACTACCCACGGTTCACCCGTCGAATACACATTAACTTGACCCCATCGCCGGCAAGTGTAGCTTTTATCACAGAATTATACAGCCATGAGAGGATACTATGGAGCCATACAGATATCTAAGATCAGGGTTCAGTGAGGGAGGGACGCTGGTCCTCGTATTAGGCACATACAGAATGAGAGGTAGAGTGGGAACGACAGCGATTGAGAGAGCGGAAGGAAAGGAGACAGAGAGATACAACGATAAACCCTAGAGTCTTGAGTAGCAAGTAAGGACGGTTTTTTTATGAGCCTATCTTTTAGCTCAGAAAGAATACAACAGATGGTTTCGGAGACGGTCAGGCTCTGCCTGCCGGCTAAGACGTAGTTGGGCATGGTGCTGACCTTCAATATGGGTAGAGATTGGCGAGTGCGCCGGTGAGCGATGACTGGGACGTCATCCGGTGTACCCGAGCTTGCTCCTGTTGAGCCTGCTGCGCGTTCGAGACGTAATAATCCGTGTTTTGGAATGACCCGTCCATGCCAGCGTTCTGGACCCCCATGTGCACAGGATTCCCAAACACCATGCTCTTGTCGTCGCCTTCGTAGGTGTTTCCCATATCCATCTGAGCGTCTACGTGCATCGCCCCCGGTGACGGTGACGCAGACATGATCCCGCCTTGCGTGCTCGCTTCTGGAGAGTGTGCGTGCCCGAGATGGTATTGGCCGCCCACGTTGTTTGTGTGATTGGTCGGGTGACCGTTATGGAAGCTCGCAACGCTCACGCTCGGCGATTGCTGGTGATTGAAGTTGGGCACGCTGACGTTGGGAGACTGTGTAGGGTGGAAGTGAGAAGATGCGCTTGCGTTGAGGTTCATGCTCCCATACGGATTGTTGTTACCGTTGGTGTGACTGAAGTTGCTGATGATGGGGCTCTGATGCGAGTGGTGGGAGTGGAAGCTGGCAACGCTTGCGTTCGGGCTGAGCTCGTTGTACGATAGGTGCGAGCTTACGGCCGATGGTCGACGGAACGAGAAGCTGCTATCAACAGCTCCGTTGCCGTATGCATTACTGTTGGTAGGGCTCGCGAAGGAGAAGCTGCTGTCTACCGAATAGATGGACTCGCCGCGTTGGTGTGAATGACCGCCATCGGAGCGTAGAGAGGTGGCGTAAGATGGGAATGAGTCCTCTGTGGGTTCGGCAACCTCTGGAATAGAGGGCTCGATCATCTCGCTGACCGCCTTTGGGTTATAGTCGAGGGCCTAAACGTTAGAAAAGGTCGATCGTATGAGATCAGAGCGCCAAAAATGGAACATCTTTCTGGACTGACCATCTTGTCGATAATGGCGTGCAGTGCCTCAGGCAAGAACTCCCATCTAAACGCCTTCAAATCCCGTACGTTCCTCCTTGGCATCGGTACGGGGAAGCTCATGAGGAGGTCGAAGAACTCCTCGTGATATGGCTTGCTCTTCGAGATCGTATCGTGTTCGATATGGTGCACGTTCCTCCTGATCCGATTCTTCTCGTCGATATTGCATACGGTTCCGATGATGCCCTCGAGAAGTCGGATGAGATCGAAGGAAGTGATGTAGCACTTATCTACGTCCTCGCGATAGATGCACGACACGACCACGCGGCTGTCGTCGTACTCCTCCGGCTTGATGGAGCAGAAGTGCACGTTGACGACGTTTCCCTCGTTGTATTTCCAGAACTGTACGAGGCGCCGGCGACACGCGAGTTCTTCGGCGCTCCTTTGAAAGAGAAAAGAGGTCGGAGGTGATCAGATTCGTTGTGCCTAAAGGGAGCAAGGAGCAAATCCAAGTCTCACCAGCCAGAAGACATCGTCCGCACATCACCATGGATGTTCAACACCACGGCCAGAGCCGTCGCTTCTCGCTCTATCGGTATTTCCGTCCGCCTCACTATCCGATAGGCGTCCGGGTTGCCGCCGAGACTTCGCACTTTTGGGATCTGTTGATGTTCCGGTGGACTCGAAGGTGCATGATGCGTTAGGACAGGAGCGGATGCTGCGGATGCAGAAGCGAGCGTAGCCGACAGAGAGGATGGTTTGAAAGGTTGAGTGGAGGCTCGATGCAAATGAGACGATTGCTGTCCGTCAAAAGACCGCACTCTTCGCGATAAGATGTTCGGACTTGTAACATCAAGTGGCATCGCTCCTATATATGCGAGGGAATTGTCGCTCGACTCAGGAACCGTGTCTTGATGATCCTAAAGCTCGGGATATGTTTTACGTACCTGCTTCATAAAAAGTGAAGTTACCAAACTGGACCGCATCAATGACACCATCGCCTTCAAGTGCCTCTATCGATAGTTTATGCTGTGATGGACTTCCGTGGCTGGCCATGTCGGGGATCTCTGCTCGGAGTTGCCAATGTCCTCTCTTATGACCATGAGCCACCAGTGTTCGAAGACCAATTCCCCCAAAGACCACCCTCAGTCCTATCACACGACCCGGTAACTGCCTGAATCCAATGTTGACGGTGATCCGTGCGCTGGCCTCGCCCTTGTCCGGTGTGAACTGAAAAACGGTAACGATTCCATGGAGTGATTGTACCGGAAGAGTGACCTCATTTGTAGGAGACAATGCGTGGCCACCATTGAAGCCATTGGGTGACCAAAATTCGTGGCTTATAGGTGAGTTCAGGTCCGTGGAGTTGAGGGACTGGGTGGACATGTTCGGTTCGTAGTTTGAGCTATCAGCCGAGGAGAACGATGCCATGCTTGTGTTTCTGTAGCTCGTATACATCGCCTAATGCAGCGATTGTGCGCCGGCGTATCAGCACAGGGACAACGCCTTCCGGAGACATTCGTTGCAAAGGAAGCGCTTACTGTCTGGCTCATCAAATCAGCTACAACAACGTCCTTATATTGAATGGTCGTCTGTTTGGCATGGAAGTGAGAGACCGGTCGTCAAAATAGAGTCACAGATGAGCGTCGTGAGGCGCGGGATGGAACAAGACCTTTCTTCCCGTGATACTCACCAAGACGGCTAGCCAACGGATAAGGAGATAGGAAGGTCACGCCTGGACTGGATTCAAGACAAGATCTAGATAGATGAGACTCCTTCTGGTTCTGGGGGAGATGCGAGGAGATCAAAAGGTGAAGAGTGGTCGGGAAGGGTCCTAAAGGGGCAAATGGGTTGCGTTGGCGTGAGACACGACTGATGAACAACCGGATTCTCTCTGGCAAAATTGACCTTTGAAATGTTCAATATCTCAACTAATTCCTCGTCGAGTCAAAAAGCGAGTTAGATAAGTACTCTTGCGGTTATTAAGAGGGGATTGAGGTGGGTGGGAGGAGGAGGATTTCGGTGTGTACAGAAAAGGAGAGCGGATTAGCGCGTTGTCGCGGCGTTTCAAGTGCGGGAAGCAAATTCCACCACGGCCCGTGCATGGCATCCCACCCATCTCATACATAGCCTCACGATGATGACGATCCAGAGTAGTCCCGGCTTGCCGCTGAAAGCCCCCGTGTAAGGCAACTGTCTCGACGCCACGCAGGATCAGAGCCGTTTTTGATAGCGGGCGGCCTGCATACAATTCAATTCCTGGCATTGCCTTATCGAGACTTCCGGCCACTAACTTTAGTGCCTAGAGTGCATCGATGGTCGCGCGGTTTTCAAACCCGTATGATTCATCGAACGTTTGCCCTGGTGTACCCCCTCGATCCTGTTGGACATGTGGCCCATATGTTTCCGTTCGCGTAACACAATAAATCAGGCTGAAGGGGTGATCTGTTTCATGTTCTCCGTCCAACCAAAATTGAGAGGCCATGCAGGCAAGCCTGTGCAATCCCTGTGACAACCTGCCCGGAAGATGGCAGGTACCTCAATTGAGGTGCCAGGGCGATTGGCTCGGCAGCTTCAGGCTGAAAGTTACTATACGCGGATGTCGCCATGACTTCCAGACGGATCCTTCCACTTTATATGTGAAGCATCAATCCAGCCGCAGCGGTGAACCCCTCTTCTCGACAATGTTACCGGCATCTAAGCCAATATCAGTATCCAAGCACCCCAGGAGAATAAGAACATCGACGGCACGGGCCCATAGATTACTCTATCTGATATCTATATACTATGGTAACATCGTTAAGCGCGGGTGGGTCCAACTGCCTGCAAAAGTTCGCGTGCCGACATCGGGCAGCTTCCACGGTGTTCCCAACCTACATCGCCGCCGCTTCGGTCCGACCCCCGTCGCGCTTTTCTATTTATTTTTAGTGTGAATTCCGTCCTCGTTGTACCCTGGTGCCCGACAAGAGACCTTTCCGCCCCACGTTATATTCAACGCTATAGCTTGATTTTCGGAACTATGTCCTTCTCAGCCACCCGACGTCGGCGCCGACGAACTCCCATACTCTGACCAACCTCGGTTCCTCTCAATGCTCTGCTGCACATCTGCTTCAACCTCGGGGCCGATATCATCGCGTCTTTTGGGGACATCTTCTGCGATACGTGTATACAAGAGACTTGAAATCTATTTCGGCTCTCATTTTTCATTTCCGTCCACATCGCTCAGCTCTTTAAGATGATCGCCGCCGTTGCCCTCGCTTTAGGCTCACTCTTTGCTGGCTTTGCCCACGCCGGTACGGTGGTGTGGTAAGCACACGACTTTCATTGTCGCCGACGTTTGTTTAGCTTCTCACAAGCACTCCCTTCCCAAATTTACTTTAGGACCGGTGATTTTGATTACTACTCGTCCCCCAACGACCTGAACCTATGGTCCTGGTCATCCGAAGTTGGAGAGTACCAGTACTACATCCATGGCTCCGAGAACGTCACGTCCTACATCGCATTCGACCCCAGCTACAAGAACCCAGGCATCGCGGGCGAGACAAACGGACTGAAGTTGACCATCGACCCGACGTCGACTTGGAACTCGGCCTTGTACGTCACATGTTTGCTCTTTGCTTGTGCACTCCAGCCACTCCAGCTGGCTGACGAACGGGTTTGACGATAAGCTGGAGAACCGAGCTCATCCCCCAGACGACGGCAAACCTTGGCGTTGGGCAGATGTACTACCACTTCTCCCTCATGCACAACACCGTCAACACGTGAGTGACCTCCCCGTCAGCCCGCCTATCTCACTCTGACGTCCTGGTCCTTGACCTCAGTCCCAACACCTCGTATGAGCACCAAGTCCTCTTCTTCGAATCTCACTTCACAGAGATGAAGATCGGCATCAGCCCCAACGCCTCCCAGCTCTCTTGGTGCGTCCAGTCCACCCCTCAGCTCGAATTCGCTTGGACCCCTGGGACCTGGTATAACTTCGCGTACGACATCAACTTCACGGCCGGCACGGTCGGATTATGGGGCAGCACCGGGTCGAGCCCGCTTACCAGGCTGGCGGCGAACGTGGCGGCATCCACATCGACCAACTCTGAGGACTGGCACGTCGGTGTCTTGGCATTCGATGTCGGAACGTACAAGGAGGATTGGTACATCTCCGGTGTTTACATCGAGGTGAGCCGGGCTTATGGGTTGGTGTTCAGAATTTCTCGATGGCTGAATGTTACCCGTTTTGAAACCAACGTAGAGCGGCACGCTCACGACGTCGCTCTTGTCTGGTGGTCTCACCGTCGGAGGATCACCTGTTGGAGGTACCGGCAGCTCCAGTACCACCAGCACCACCAGCACCGGCATCACCAGCACCAGCACCACCTCTTCCAGCACAAAGGCGACCACCACGACTACGAGCACGACCACATCCAAAGCATCCACAACGACCACAGTGTCTTCCACAACATCTAGCGCGTCCGGAGCCACACAGTCGGAATGGGGCCAGGTACGAGTGCTTATACTCAATAATATCGCTTGCATTTACTGATAAGATTGGATCCGTCAGTGCGCCGGGATAGGCTACACTGGTCCGACCGTGTGCGCCAGTCCATTCACATGCACGTTTAGTTCAGTGTACTACAGCCAGTGCTTGTAAAGTGGCTCAAGTACGATACATATTTGGCTTTGCTATCTCAACGCCCCGTCTGCTGTCTCTCATCACGTCCTATGACGCTCGCTCTTCCGGCCAGAGCCGTTCCAGTCCCCGGCATGCCCTGCGGATCTGTCGCAGCCACATGAACCTCAGCTTGCTGCTCCTTCATCAAGTCCTTGAACCGTCCCCATAGGGCTTCCACAGTTTGGAAGTCCCGGCCCACTCCATAGACCTGCTCCGTTTGACGATTTAGTACATTGCTCTGCGAGATCACGTCCTCGAATGCCTAACCAACGAAGTCAAATTCAATAAGGAAGAGGTTTTCAAGGGAGGACACGATCGACTATGAAGGGACGCACGGAGGCAATCTGCGTGACCAGCCTATCTCTCTCTTTCTCAAAGAATGATGGCTCTTCTTCAGAGTGGACTCCCGTAGGTCTGGATTGATTCATAAACGGGTCTGGGGGGTTGTAGAGTTCCCCAGCCTCGCGCATCACATGGATCTACCTTACATAAACACTTCCGACTCCGATATGAAGATTTTCTTTCACCATCCCCCCTTCCTAATTACATCTCGCTTCCGTCCAAATCAACTTTCAAAAATCCTTCCGAGGAAGTTTGTGTGCCTATCCATCTAACAGCCTCGCAAGAACCACAGTCCTTTCATCGGCCCTATCGAAGCTTTGTTTGACTTTTCCATGTCATTTCGAAGTCAAAAGTGCGGCCCAGATTAATTTTCCTTCGTCCTCACGCAGCTTTCACGCGCACAAACTTTTGTCCCAGCGTTTGTAAGCTCCTATCTCCATATGACGTACCTAGGACATACATTGCCTGAAATCAATCTCCAATGTGTTTTCCTTTTCTTCTCCCTTCAATTGCCGTGTGTCATCAACTCGCGCCGCGCTTCAAGTCCTCGATTGATACCTCCGTCGTCAATGGATATTTGGGACGAAGAAGATGATCGAACGGCTATGCAGAGGAATGCCGAACGGGATTGGGAGCGCATGTCCGAATCATTCATCAACGTATGCTCCCCTTTTCAAGACTGCCCCTAGCGGTCAAGCTTAGTTTTGCCGGATAATTCCGGCCTTTAGGATGGTTACCGGGAAGGCATCACGGCTGGAAAGGAGGAAGCTCTTCAGGAAGGATTCGACGACGGCTTCACCTCTGTCGGCGTACCCCTGGGTCGTCAGATAGGGACCCTCCGCGGATATACAGCTGGCCTGCTGGCCTTCCTCGAAGATTCTCAACCACAGGCTCATGCAAACCCAAACCGTAACTCCAATGTGGTACTTGATGCCGATGACAGGTCGAAGCTTATTGCGGAAGCACGGTCGATCAACCAGGAGCTTGCGAAGGTGAGGATGGAAGACATCGCACCCCCTGACGCTCAGGCCGAGGAGCACATGAAGGTTCACGCTGCGAGAGAAGAAAGTAACGCTGGAGCCTCAGCTGAACAACCTTCCGAAGACCCCATGGACGCGATCAGCTCCGCATTCGGCTCTCTGGGAACGATGGATTCGCCCGCGCAGCGTGCTCGACGGCGGCAAGAGGCGTTGGACGGGGTTCAGGCGTTGGCAACGAGGATATCACGTGTCTTCAATATCCTGGGCATTCAATTGATAATCGAAATCTAGGTGAAGATTCCTGTCATTGAAATGTGAAACCTGGTTGCTATATGGGTTCCAGAAGCTACGGCTACGTCTTCTACACCCAGCAGTTGGGTGTGAATGGGGCGGCAACTTTCTTGACCTCTTCGATCGCTGGAAGCGGTCCCTTCTCGCTGAACGGGGGGGATTGTAACAGCTTTTGTATTGATCTCGTTGATGTACATCCCGTACGTCTTCCTGAAATAAGAGCTGCAATGGTTCGTAATAGAGCGGTTTTTACATCATATACACGAGGTAAATCGAGTGTGAGAATAAGAGGCTTAGGAAACTCACCTCGTGAAAGCTGTAGGTCGCAGTGATTACCTCTCGACCACTGTGGCTAGGAAGATCTGATCCTGGCGCGCCTCTACGACACCATAGTTCGACACGGACTGCCGTCATTGACCCGTTCATCATGATTCTAGGTTAAGTTCATGTTCTCATTCAACCGTTAAGCAAAATAAAAGTACCCAACGTAGAGTAGCATCGAACTTTGATCGGTATGGTGCGTTAACGAAGAGATGTCAGTGGGACGCGGGACCTTGAGTGTGACGAAGCCAAGGCCGGGCTCCATTAAATCCACATAAAATGAGCATATCCTGGCAGAAAGATGGGATTTTTAGGCCAGCACGTCGGCCCAGTTCAGTGCGATTACAGAGGACATACCAGGGTGAAAACCAAACGTAGCTGCACTCCCATCGTGATCGGGGAGCGTAGAAGAGCTGTTCTTGACGGATTCCATCGTACAGGCAGGTCCTTAACGCAAAGGCTTCACAGGCACTCGCGGCGTGCGTCCTGTGCAGACGAAGATAATTTGGACAACGTGCGAGTGGTCCAAAAGACCATCCCACCATCTTGGTACCCGAAGGGAAGGACGGTGGTGGTGTCAACGGAGAAGAAACCCGATAGAACCGTGCAGAGCTCTTGGACCTTGACAAAAGCCTTCTGCCCGTACCTCGTAGAATCGGGGATCCCTCATGAGTAGCAGACGCGGCTTTGGATCTGCACCCATCACTTCTTGCATTGAATATATCAGCCTTAATAGTAACGAAGGCGAGGAAGTTACGCAGTTCTTACGGGAAGTGAACGTATTGCGTTAGATCTAGGGCGGCAAAGAGATCAGGAGTGGATGATCGACTATGCTGAATCTTGTCTGGGAGGCGGTGCCTTGCGGTGATTCAGCATTCCTGGGGAAGACGTGCTGATTTCTTTCAAGGGGCTTCAGAACGCATTTCTGGACCGCTTCGGTCCACTCGATACCAAGCAGATACCCCAGGCGGCGGCGGTAAGGATCGTCAACGCAGGTCCCAGGTCGGGCGGCCGTATTTCCAACCTCGAGTCCACAATTGAAAATATCCAAAATTTGATTGTTCAGCTCCAGAAAGCCTCGGCTACGTTTGAGCTCTGCGCTGCCGACTTGGCCGTGAGTGACGACGAACTCTGATCCATCAATGTCCTGAACGCCAAGTTCGGGGTGTAGGGCGATGTTACGCCCGTTGGCACTCCCGCAATCAGCTCACAAGAGAATCATGGATGGACCCCGGCATGGATGGAGGCAGACCGGCTATAGGACTCCAAGCAACAAAGCGTACCCCAAGCCTTACAGGCAATGGACAAGCTCTCGTTCATCTGAACGAGTCAGGACGTTGTAGACCCTTCGAGAGCATAAGGCGTATTTGTCAATCCGTAGCTTTCTCGTGAAAGATGATGGAGCGAGCGCACATTGGAGTATGGAAGAGAATGAGACCTCGTCCCTCGCAAGGAGTATGAACTTGCGCCATTGCTTCACAGGAAAAGTTTCTCAGGTCAAACTTCTTGCTCATACGCAACGGAAATCAATCAGTAACGCGTTCAGGCAGTGTCTCAAGGACGAACATATGCGCATCATAGTCCGTGGATTTCCGGCTTGGGGGAGCTTGGTGTTGATGGTGATTGAAGGGTTCAAGGCTCAAGTCAGCTGGATAATGTTCAGCACTGTCGCCATCGCATCGCCTAGTTGCGTCCGACCAGCAGTGTCCTCTGGTGGGGGATACATTGAGCATTTATTGGACCTCTGCTTCATAAACAGCAAGCACCCATAGCCTCACTCGCCCCAGCAGTTCCCATTCCCGAGAATACATATCTACCACTATCGTTTTGGATTCCTGCAAGTGAGTTCCAGATGCGAGAGAGAGTCATATTTAGTATTGTAGCAAAAGGGAAACCGAAGTCGCTAGGCTAGTCATTCTTCTGTACGTCATAAAGACTGGATGTACGCAGAGGTAGGACCCCAGGAGTATTCCTACCTTCAAGGGCCAAGAGATAAGAGTACTGATGATGGGGAGCTGGACATGTTTGGTCTTGCGACGCGTCTGTGCCTCTGATTTCAATCCTGACCAGATCACGACATTTCTCCATACCTAACGCGAACGCGTACCTTAGTGCCGCCCTAAATGAGCCAAGAAGTGATACAGAAGGAGCTCATGGAGCTGTTCGGCCGTTCTTTAGAGACTCCAGAGGTCATGGCAGCATGTAAGCACTTGATACCTTCAAACTGGTGCTCTAGTATTCATGATCACCATTACATGCCAAGGCGTCACTTTCTGCAAGACATACGCCATGTCTCCCGAGGACCTCTTCTATAGTTGGCAATCGTTCACCTTCAACAGGAAGACCGATATGGGGCACTTCGGGTCCGAACAGATCCCTGGCTTTCGGGACTACATTAATGCGGAATTGAAGAACAAGGTGAAGCAGCGCACTTCAACCAGTACGCCAGCTCGGGGCAGCGGAGCCGCGCCGAAGACTACCAAATCGGCGTATGGAGCGAGGGTTTTGGCTGGCGCGACTGCGACACCCGAAAGCGCGTTAAAGAGCTCACTGAGCCGATCCGTCTTCCCTACGGACGACGTGAAGCCTATTCTGCCGTTGAATGTGTCAGAGGGCGCATCGCGTACTGGCGCGCCGGGGAAGAATATCATCGTACCAGCTTCCAACATATCCCAGTTTACCTGTAAGCCACGGATGGAGTACTTCCTCGAGGAATTCGACTGATACTCATGCCCGCCAGACAGATATATGTACGAGAAGACGATTGAACGTGCAAATGGTCAGTTCGTGCCAATATTGCTTGACTGACGATTGGTGCTAACAGAATGACTGTATTTCTAGTTCTGGACTCCAGGATAGACGAGTTCGGACGTTATGTCTCGGACTTCTATAGTCTGACGGATGATATCGCAGATCCAAATTTGGCCACAGAGGTGTGTCTAGTGTAATAAGCAAGACTTTGGTTCAGTGACCCAGCTTGTACGCATCGATACAGGAAGATGTTGTAGTTGTTGGACGTATCTGCGACGCGACCGACTCGAAACTGACTGAGTCATCCCTTCTGTTGGAACCATCACGATGGGCTGGAAGTGGTCGTCGTATCCCGCTAAAGTTTGCACCGAACGTTCGTTGCGCTTCGCAACCATCACCCGATCCACAAGCATCTGCGGCGCCACGTACTGGCATTGGTCTTTTCCCTGGAGCCATTGCAGCCTTCCGGGGTGCCCTAGCGCATGGCCTTGAAGGACCTTTCTTCTCAGTCAAAGAGATGCTCCCAGTACGCCATTCTCCTTCAGAAATAAAGCGACGTTCGGTTGACTGAACCTGCCTTTCACAAAAGCTACCCCCGCTGAAAGCGCCAGTTCTGAGTAAAGCATCTGGGCGGTCCTTCACAGCGCTGGTCGTCAGTGGGCCGTACACGTCAGATGCGGATATGCATTTCGAGCCATTCAAAGCGGTTCTGAGTGCAGTGCGTCAAGCAAAACCTGAAGCCCTTATTTTGGTGCGCATCTTCGAGGTCCTTTTCCCCACTATATTCAATCAAACCAGGTCTCTGTAGCTCGGACCATTTCTGGACTCGAATCACCCCCTCATCCGCGAAGGAGACATCGACCAGCCGATAGACAACATCTTCCTCTCCAAAATTGCCGCTCCGCTTCGAGATCTGGTTATAAAGGAGCAGAACAACCTCTCCATCGCAATGATGCCCAGCGTTCGCGATATGGTGACCCATAAGAACGTGTATCCTCAAGGAGCGGGAGTGGGGCCTACAAGGTATCAGATTTGGAATGTAGGCAGTACGATCTTGGATGTTCTTTAAAGCGTCTTTGTTGATTTGTATCTGTTGCCTTAGCCGCCGCCGCACATCTCACCGACCTCCTTCCTCTCTAATCCGGGCGCTTTTAGCATCCACGGGGTGAACTTTGGTGCTACGACAGTCGACGTGCTCTTCCATCTAAGGAAGCAGGAGGTGTTCAAAAGTGCGGCTGGAGCAGAGTCCGCGCCGCGAGACGCAATGGGTGAACTATGCCGTCACATACTGGACCAGCGAAGGTGCGGCCTTGGAAGCTACCTGTCGTAGCCCTGGCACCCATATACTTCGTGTCTACAGCTATTACCCGGTGTTCCCTGTTCCATACGACCTCTCTGCCGACGTGAACCTAGACGTCTCTCACTCACAATTGCTAAGCATTGTGGATGCTGCTCCAGACGTAATTATCGTCCCCAGTCGACTGAAGGAGTTCGCCAAGGCGAGCACCCTCAACGTCTCTGCTGAAGATATAGTGGCTCTAAACTAAACGCTGTATTTTGTCCTTCACAGATCGTGGATAATACGGTGTTCATTAATCCTTCGGCAGCCACCAAGTTTAATGCGCCCGGGATGGTGGCTAGGATCACGGTGGATGCGATGAAGCAAGGGCCAGAACGAATTGCAGTGGATATCGTGAAATTATGATATCTATCCCCTCTCAGTGAAGCATGATCCACGTGGCCTTTTGTAGATCTCATTGGATTTGAATCACAGACCGGCTATATGTGCAGTACCGGTCCATCAAGCTGTCTTTTTCTGTCTGAGTGTCCGCATCGCTTCTAAAAACGTCCTGCGCTCTGTCAAGTAGCTGGAATGTTCGCTGAATCAGTCCACCACTGCCCAAGCCAAAGTGATAGGCGAACGACTCACCATGTAATCGCGCACATGGCGAAACAGGTAGCTCCAATTGCCACATGCACGATGTTCGCTCTCCATCCCCCTAAAAGAGGCGGCTGAGCCATTCTCGTCACGATGCCCGAAAGCCCGAAGATCATCCACACCGCCACTGGCGGGACTGAGCTACTCCAACTCAATGATGACACAGAACCCCCTTCTGGGCCGGTTCTGTCAAAGTATGACTGCGCAAATATCCACCCATATCCCGCCCTCAATCCCAGATTTAAGATATTCGCCCAGACTAACCCCGTCTCGATCCACCCCAATCCAACGGTGAACGCCCACGTCGCGCCGACAAATGCTACTGAGAAGCCGACAAGCCAAACCGATTGTCTGCGTAGGTCCTGTGGCGTGGCGACGGAAGAGAGGAAGGCTTCCAGGACACCGTTGAAGGCCATCACAGGAAGGTAGACTGATAAGTAGACTTGGAGGATTCTGGGTGCAGCGGTGTGGAGGAGGTAATGCCGTGGGAGGATGATGGAGAGCAGGAAGGGAAGGAAGGGAGGGACGAATGTGACGAGGAGAAGGGCAATATGAGTATCGAGCAGCAGCAGTGTATGGAGGACTGTTGATGCGCTTTGAAGAGCGGATGGGGAGGCCTTGGGTATCTTGGAGGATGAAGACTCCAGTGAGTTGTTATTTGTTTTGGGTTGATTCGGTGTGTTTGTTGTGGGGTTGGCGGTCATCAAAGTCTTCGAGAAGAACAATCGGCTTGTCTCCTCGATGGGCTGGAACACGATGCGAGCCACCAGGGATCCTGAGCTCAATAGCGTAAATTTCAAGTCTGTTGAAGTAACCTTGTGCGTATGATGAGCGTACCATAGTTCGAAGCCACCGCATATCCTCCTTGGTTCTCTAGACTACTGATGCGTGATAAGACGAACTTATCGCCCTCGGTTAAGAAGTGTTTGACAACAGATTGGCCTGTCATAGCCAACGATAGACGCATAAGGGCTGACTCAAAGTAGAATGACCTTGCGCTATTTAGGAGGATAGCAAGAAAGTCAGTAGAGTGGAGTGTATCATCCGTTGGGAGGAACTCAGCAAAGTGAATGCGTACACACTTGCTCTGTTCTGTCACTTTCTTTGGTACAAGTTGGCTTTGGCCTGGGTACGCTCTCACAAAAGCGGACAGTATGACGAGACTGTATACCGTTTGGCCCGTGGCGAATGCAGCAAGCGCCCAGTCTGCGCCTGCCAGGAGTAGAACCAGAAGCGTTGAGACCGCCTTGACGATGACCGCCGTACCTTCCGCCTTGACGCGAATTCCAAACTGCATCTCGTTTTGGGCGCGAATGTACAGCGGTTCAGAAAGTAGTTCTAGCATGGCTGCCAGTGCATACAGGACGACCGATGCGGTGAAGTGAGGCTGCGAGTTCGTCGCCTGCGAGCTGGAGTAAATGTAACTGGTCGCACATATAGCCGTAATCGGGATGCCGAAGAGGGTCGGAAGAAGGGATATATTGGTGATCGATTGAGAGGAGGATTGGGACCGAGATGTTTCCGGCGCGCGAAGAAGTGCGTTTCGAACACCTTCCCGGGAGAGAAAAAGGATTGTGGAAAGCAGGAGCTCGAACTGGATCGAAGCGGTGCCGAAGACGGCTGGTGTGGCGAGTCGGACAAGTGACTGGTTAAGGACGAAAGTCACAATTCGGGAAAGAAATTGGAGAGCCATCAGGGATGAAGCGGTAGCGAGAGATTTAGACAGGAGCGTTGAGGGGTTATCAGACTGTCGCGTCGCTGTCGCCATCATTGTACAGCTCGGTAGGTTTGCAAGAGGACGTGGACGCGGAGAACTCGACAATGAATCAAACATTTGGCTGTGCTATAGTCATTTACCCCTACCAGAAAGTTCCACCCACAAGACAAAATGCACATTCATTTCTGTGCCAAGACTGTGGTTCGTCATCAATTCATTAGAAATATTTTGAATATTGCAAAGCACCTACATCTCCTGCCCCCCCCCCCAGAAAAATTGAAAGCCTTTGAAGTCGTGGTTTGTACTGGAGGAGACAAATGGTGGCGAGGGGTGGTGCTGTTTGACCTACCCCCTCCTTTCCGGTCCTCACGACAAACTCGATTTTGTAGCTGTGGACTTATTGATTTTTTTTCCAATACAGTTGTATATATTCTGAGCTCATGTCCCTCGTTTCAGAACACAAGAAGCAAAGGGGGAGCTGCAGCGATCGTATTTATGCTACATTACCGGATCTGGACTGTCATAGTGTCACATATCATCTCGCAACAGATGCTCGGGTTGTCCACTTGGATAGACACTTCACCATATAGATTTGCACAACCCATTTTTCAAGTCAAATATGAGACATTCCTAGGGATAAAAACAAGATTTACTTGTATCTTTGTTGTTTCGGCGCAAATTTCTACTGGGAGTGAAGCCCCAAGAGTACGTGTACCTTTGACTGGATGCTCTGCCCTCAATTCCGAAATCTGTGCCCACCAAACTTTGCATAACTGTCACTATCATTGTGTGTAAAAGGGCCACGTTTTTTAATTTGTGAGAATCGGTGCACAGGCCAAGAGGCGAGCGACATATCTTGTAGGGGTAAATGACCGTACAAGCCGCAATTCACGTCCATCCCTTCTGTTTGCTCGAGTCGGCGGTGGCGCGGATTTAGAGGGGATTGGGCCGAGCCTATACATGCATGTCGACTCGTCACCATTGCCCGCCCGCCGAGGAGACGGGCCGCAGAAACGCGATTAGAACGTCCTACGGACCTCAAGATATAACACATGTCAGCATAGCTTACACTCACGCCGCATGGACGCCGGTACAACAGTACCCAAGCATTATCCATGCAAAACTATACGAAAAGCCAGAGGGCCAGAGGAACCTATTAGTCAACTCCTGATAGAGTAAGGGTACCTGACCATCGGTCATACACCGACGGATTCGGCCTTCCATCCCCACACAAGAATTAAAAGAAGAGCTCAAACTATCATGGAGGCACTTCAACCAGTAAGAATTCCCCTCACCGCACTTCACAACACAACTCCACTACAATGTCCAGACCTATCCAAGTTACGCAGATAACCTTCGCCGAAAGACCGACCGAATCCATCACGTCGTCGACCTTCAAGGTCGAGAAGGCAGCCCTCGATGCGACGCTACAAGTCGGACAGGCTCTCGTTAGAGTCGACTACATCAGCATAGGTTGGTGAACCAAGACCCTCTAAGGATGTTTTCTTCTTCGTTTCGTTTCGTATTCTTTCTCGAGTGGCGTGCTCATCGACGACGATGTCCCTTTCAGACCCAGCCATGCGGGGTTGGCTGCGGGAAACTGGCGCGTAAGCATCGAATTGGATTCAATTAAACATGGTTTTCGAATGCATTTTTCATATTGTCTCTCACCTAGATCATACATGGCACCTGTTCAGATTGGAGAGACGATGAAGGCCGGCGGAATCGGAACGGTCATCAAGGTCGCTGAAGGAGAGACCAAAATCAAGATCGGCGATGTCATCAACGGATTAACAGGTGACGTTTTTGAATAAAGATTTAGCTCTGTCTCAAGACCCGTTCCTTCTCATACCTCGGGTCTTATCGTGCACTTACTTATAGGCTGGGCGGATTATGCGGTGGTCGAGTTTGATCCTCGTCTGTTTCAAAACCTAACGTTAGTCCCTTAGGCAAGATCCTATCCAGATAAGCAAGCTGCTTACCATTCTACATCAACCTAGCTCTCAGTACCCCAAGGCGACGAAGGAAGATTACGTGGAGGCTTTGGGTGGCATGGGTGAGTCCCCGCTTTCTGTTTCTCTTAAAGATAGACCCCAAGTCCTTGAACACTGCCAATTAATTCCTTAGTTTCGATGACCGCGTATTTTGTAAGCTCATGACAAAGAGCTACGTTTCATCTCACGGTGCACCACTCAAACAGCGCTTGCTGCCCACAGGGTCTCCTGGAGATTGCCAAGATCAAACCTGGCGAAACCGTAGTGGTCTCGGGTGCTGCTGGTGCAACGGGCAGCGTCGTGGTCCAACTCGCTAGGATTCTCGGGGCTGGAAAAGTTATCGGAGTTGCCGGTGGTCATGAGAAGTCCCAGTATGTGGAGAAGGAGCTTGGAGCGGATCGCTGCCTCGACTACAAGTCGTCCAGCTTCAAGACCGACTTTGAGAAGGAGGTTGGGCTCCTGTGAGTTTATACGAAATTTTTAGGTATTCTAGCACAGTGACCAAAGTCACCATTACCTTTGTGAAGTGATGTATACTTCGACAATGGTGCGTCGTTCGTTCGTTCCCTATTATTCTGCCTCTGATCTCACATTGTGCGAGGTTGTGTTTACAGTTGGAGGAGAAATATTGGATCTCGCATTGAGCCGCTTGAACCAGCATGCGCGTATTGTGATGTGCGGATCGATCTCCACATATAGTAAGTGATTTCTTTTATTGTGCCATTCAAGGTTTACTCACAACGGTGTTTCTCTGACCTCTACTTCTTCGTCACAATCTACAGACGATTCCGCTCACAAGGGTATCCGGAACTACAGGTGAGTGACCCTTTCTTCTCGATTGCCTTGCAGCACTGGACGGTACGCTTCTCTTACCAACAAACGACGCGTTGGGTTCAATCTCCAGTAACCTTATCAGACAGAGTTCCATTGCGCAGGGTTTCACACTCTTTGACTACACCCCCCGCTTCGACGAGGCGCTTGGTGCGATCATGAAGTGGAAACAAGAAGGGAAGTTGAAGCGGATGAAGTTCCACGTCGAGAACGGGTTAGAGAGTTGCCCTGACGCTCTCAGAACCATATTCGCGGGTGTCAATACAGGGAAGATGTGAGTCGAATTTCATCAATGATAGCCAGCACTTTGATTCTCAACTTGACGAGCTACCTGACACAGGGTCGTGAAGGTCTCCTCGGAGGGTCCTGGCCAAGTGTAGATGGATATGGGTTGCTTGTGCACTATAGTGTGCCAGCTCAATCTGTTTAATCCGCTCCCCACAATATAATCAATTGGCTCATGTTAAGAAATGAATGCGTGCCGTACATCACCCTTGTAAAAACAGCAGTCCTCGATATCTCCGACTTGGCAAAGTATCCAGTCGCCGCGTCTCTCCCAGCTTCAATTCACCACAAGCTTCTGATTTCGGTCAGAGCCTGTGTCTTTCGCCGCACGCACGGAGCCCTCATTGGCTTCCCCATGTCAAGAGCGGGAAGCCCGGGGATTTAAGTTCCGCTTCAGGAGCACGGCTCTGGCTCGGTCTCTCAGACGTTTCCTTCACCACTCTGTCACAAAGTCAATATACGCCAAACTTGGATATTGATACCCAGAGATCATAAAATATGGGAGCGGGCTGTTTGGGACATGTCGCTCGGGGCTGATTCACACTCATCCAACTCACTCACATCATTCCTGACTCAACTCCATCTCACCTATCATCTGCACCAACAGCGAAATGAAGCATAGGACACGTCTCAAATATATCCTCTGAGTAAGCGTCGCACCCGCTGACACAAGGCCCTACAGGTTAAAAAGCCAGGCATGTTGCTGGTATTGGGTGAAATGAAACCTTCCTATTTAGTCACCAGAAATCCCCATTGTTGGAATGTGGATCATCACTGGGCTAACTCCTGAAAGACTTTGGGAAGATGCTAGGTCTAGATGCGGTCGTTAGCTAAGTCAGTTCGCTAATAATGCGCAGCAGAGGTTGAGCTAGCTAGTCCGCGTGTTCGTGACTATCGGCCCTTGCTTCTATTGATTACCGTGCGTTACTTGCCCCGGTCAGTTTCTCCATTCAGTTCTCCCTCATGGAGATATGTCATGATGGCCCTCTTTCACCACCCTGATATATAGATTCACTGTGATGAACTCATATGATATAGTGTTCGCTCAAACATATTCTGGGTGGATTTTGAAAGCGAGCCATATCTCCCACGCTCAAGAACCGTACCGCAGTGGATCAAGCTGCGGCATACGAAATATTGAACGTGGATTTAGATTGAATTGTCAATGGCATCACTCGCGGGCGATCCTTCAAGGATAGGACGTAGAATATGGCCTAGGGCTTAACCATGATGGGAGCGCAAGTATTTGGTTAGGCCTTTTCCCTCAGAAGTAATAAGCATTTCTTGTCTAGGGGCAAACAGACTTGGAGGTCCGTCAGTGCTGTCGATGGTCGATGGCCGGATAGCTTGCAGTTGTACGACAAAGCTAGGCGCACGACGAGCATTTGACTACCGGTCACGACACCGAAGGGCTCGGCCTTCCATCGCCGTCGCGCAGCACTGACATGATTGAAAGATGATCTTGATCTAATCATCAATTACACCCCACTCAACCACGACTTCAAGACTTTCTCTCTCTCTCTCCTCCCTAAAGCCCTCTCAGAGTACACAGCATCGAAATGTCAATACCCACCCAAGTTACGAGGATCACCCTCGCCGAACGGCCAACCGACTTCATCACGCCGTCGACCTTCAAGGTCGAGAAGGTACCTCTCGATACGACCTTACAAGTCGGGCAGGCTTTGGTTAGAGTAGACTACCTCAGCATAGGTCAGCAAGTTTTTTCTCTCTTGGTTTTTGTTTCGAGTGGACACGCGATACTCATCGACGGGAATGTCCCTTGCAGATCCGGCGATGCGGGGCTGGCTTCGGGACGCTAGGTAGCATGACATCGAAAGCCTTTACGCATACGGCTCAAATGTCGTTGACTATGGTTGCTCGTCTAGGTCATACATGCCACCTGTTCAGATCGGGGAGACGATGAGGGCAGGAGGGCTTGGGACAGTCATCAAGATCGCCGAAGGAGAGACCCGGGCAAAGATCGGCGATGTAATCAATGGGCTAACAGGTGTGCTCTTGATATCAAGATTCAGCAATGTCTCATATAGGGCGGTTCATGCCTTACCCTATGGTTACTCACAGGCTGGGCGGATTATGCGATTGTTGAGTTTGATAAGCCTCCGTCTCAGAACCTAACGTCAGTCCTTTAGAAAAGAGACTATCCTAAGGAACAAGATGCTGACCCCGCCTTTCTGTCAATACAGCCCTCGCTCTCCTAACGCGACGAAAGAAGATTATCTGGAGGCCATGGGTGGAATGGGTCAGTCTGAGCTTATCGCTGCTTTCGCAGATTGATTAAATAATATGAGCATCACCCATCAAATCGCTAGTATCAATGACCGCATACTTTGTAAGTAAATAGCAAGAGCCGTATTTCATCTCATAGCGTATCTTCTGAACCCTCTTCTTGCAGGGTCTTCTGGAGATCGCCAAGATCAAACCCGGAGAGACTGTTGTCGTCTCGGGTGCTGCTGGCGCAACAGGTAGCGTCGTGGTCCAACTCGCCAAGATACTCGGGGCCGGAAAAGTCATTGGGATCGCTGGCGGCCAGGAGAAGTCCCAATACGTAGAGAAGGAGCTCGGAGTAGATCGTTGTCTCGACTACAAGTCGCCCAGCTTCAAAGCAGACTTTGAGAAGGAGGTTGGGTTTCTGTGAGTGTGTGGCTTGGCAAAGTATTTGGTGCACTAACACAGGCGGCTATTATCTTTGTGCAGTGATGTATATTTTGACAATGGCGCGTTGCTCGTTTGCTTCCCTATTATTCTGCCTCTGATCTCGTCTTGTGTGCCCTGTTTGTACAGTTGGGGGAGAGATATTGGATCTCGCATTGAGCCGTCTGAACAAGCATGCGCGTGTCGTGATGTGCGGATCAATCTCAACTTATAGTGTGTAGCTTTTTCTCGCTGCATCTCTTCAGACTCGCTCAGGCTGACCCTCTCCTGACATCCACAACCCTATTATTCGTAGACGACCCAGCGGCCAAGGGCATCCAAAACTACAAGTGAGTGACTCTATTCGTTGATAGATGAACCCCGCACGAAAGCGTTCACTTACCAACAAACAACGCTCTTCTAGTCAACTCACAAGACAGAGTTCCATCGCGCAGGGTTTCACTGTGTTCGACTACACCCCCCGCTTTGGTGAGGCGCTTGGTGCGATCATGAAATGGAAGCAGGAAGGGAAGTTGAAGCGGATGAAGTTCCACGTCGAGCACGGGCTAGAGAATTGTCCCGATGCCCTCAAGACCATATTCGCGGGTGTCAACACAGGGAAGATGTGAGTTGGTGTTCATCAATGGTATTCAAAATGCTAAATTCGCTGTCGGACCTGTACCACACAGGATCGTCAAGGTGTCCTCGGAGGATCCTGGCCAGGTGTAACTTGATCCGCTTCAATGTGATACGATTGTTTCAAAAGGAATATAAACTGTTAGTCCACAATGAAAATGAAATGACCCGCAGAGTGGTGGTAGTGTGATGATATCGTAGAGCCCGCTGGTACCTATAAGAAAGTTTTCGCATTCTCCGTTAGCTTTTCTTCCTTATCATTCAGCAGGTAAGTCTCAGTCGCCACATCTCTCTCAGCCACAAGCTCACCGCACGCTCTCCTTATTTAGGCCGCAAGCTACGTTGCTCGCCACGTACAGGGAGCCCACGTTGGCTGCTCCTATTCACGAGCGGGAAGGTCTGAGGATTTTAGTCCCCCAAGATCGACTCTAGCCGGGTCCGACTGTCACAGGTCGAGCGTCCATACCAGACATACACGCCAGGAGCTAGCTTCTGCAGCCCAAAGATCCTATAGACAGGGGAGGGCATCCCTCTCTGGCGTTTGGGAGATGGTGCGGGGACTGGGTCGCATCGTATCAACCACAACGCATTCCAGCCTGGCCTCACATGGGGTCGCCGTTTACTGCTGTGACGGCAGTAGCGCTGAGGATCCATGACGTAGTCCTCGTCTCAGATAAGTGCGTATTTACGATATAACTATAAACCTATCAAGGCGAGCTTTCTCTGGTCTTGGGGCTCTACTTCGGTATCCAAACCGGCGCGTCGGTTGCGTCAGGACGCCATGGAGGCCGGGATGAGCGTTCGTAGGCGATGCGGCTCTTGAGTGCACTACGTGGCAGATGGCTTTGCCATTTCACTCGATTCAGACTAATGTGGTCTGCTGCCAATGATGGCTCCACCAAGCCTTTACAATTTTTCAATCCCCTCTTCTTCGAGAAGACCCCCCTAAAAATGGTTCTCCTACCTCATGGATGTATGGATTACAATATTTTTCTTGTGTATGATATTCTTCGAATGAGCAGCCCTGATCACGAGCCAACATCGATATTCTGCGAGAAAGCCGATCAACGGTCCAAATTTTGGAAATTGCACGCGTCCCAACCTCCATCTAATCAGCAGGTGAGCGTTCCTCGAACGCACTTTTCCTTCGTCGTATCTCACTCATGCCCCTCCTGTAGGCCGTGAGCATCGCGGGTCACTCCTTTCATCGGAGCTACCCCCTCTGCGAGCGGGAACCTCTGGGAGCTCTAGTCCCGCTTTGGAGCACGACTGTAGCTGGGCCTGACTCTAACCGCGTCGCTACGACAGGCAATTAATACGCGCCATACTTGGCTATTCATGCTCGAAGATCCTAAGATGGGGAGGGCTCAGGCTATATTGGTCGCTTGGGACCGACTCACATTTGTCAGCCCCACCAGCATCGCACTCGGTTCAACGCCATCCCGCCAATCGTCACCCACCCCCCGCACAATTAACGAGTTCAGATATAGAAAACGTCCCGAACGTGTTCTCGGGGTGGGCCCTTAGCTAGCCTCCCGCAAGGTCCTGTTGAGTTGATAGTCGGGCCTGGCGCCGCCGGTATTAGGTGCGATGAAACACTCCTATTTCCAGCGCTCGGACTAGCTACCGGAGATCCCTATGGTCACGATGTGCATCGTTGTTGGGTGGACTTTGGAAGGACTTGGGGGAGATGCTGAGTTCATGTGTGCTGATGCAGGTCCCTAGTTTGCTACGCGGCAAAGGTCGAGCTGGCGCGCCTGCATGTCAGCTTCCTTCACTCGATTCAGACCATCACGGTCTGCTGTTACCAATCCTGTGTCGTTTGCACGAACCCTTCTTCTTCTTCTTCTTCTTTTAACGTCTGGTCCTCCTTCCTGGAGACATGTTACGATCGCTTTCTTCACTCGTATACACCGGCATGTAGGTTTACCGTATCGGAGTCTTAATGTGAGATGGTGTTTGCTTGCTCTGAACGTGTTATGGGTGCGTCATGGGAATGAACCGAAATGTGTGCCATCCTGGAACTGACGACAGTGGAGCAAGTGGTAGACACCGAACCTGACAGAATTCGTTGCGGTCCTTCAGGTCAAGGAGATAACTTGTGATCTAGAACTCGACCATACTAAACAGTACAAGGATCTGATTGGCATGAGTAATGGCTGGTCCTTGCTACCACTTGAAGCAACAAACTCGAAGGTCAGTTTGTGCTCTCAGTGTCGATGATCAAAAAGGACTGGGGAACATACGGTTATATCGTCATCATGGTGAGAGGGGAGTGACATGGGGCAATTATCGTTGCAGCAACGAGGAGATCATTAGGGGATTCCATGCGTGTCAACGCGTTCCGGAGCCAAGCGTGTGGTAGGTCATATGTCACTCCGCCTCGCCCAAGAGAAGTGAGGAGGGAACATGACGCTCATTCACAGTCTGATTGGTGATGTTCTTATTTGAGATGCACCGAGGGTGTCAGTGGAATACTTGGCGGTTGTACCCGATGTGTACACTTCGGACGAGGACACGAGGAGCATGTTCGGCTCAGAACTCGATTTGCATATTCGAATTTGGTGCACGCGTGGTCGGATTTTTATGCATGTCTGGGCAGGATTGGTCGCAAGGACCACTTGAAGTGAACTACCGGTCGGTTCAGGCCGAGACCGAGAGGGACTGCAGCATTGCATCGAAGGTGCCGTCAAGGGGGTTGTATCCCGTTTCAAGGTAGTTGATAAGGCCATCAGCACCGAGTAGCCTTGCCATCGCCATGGTTAATGATCGTCCGGGGTGTGTGTTCTAAGCTTGTGCCAGTCGTCTGAATGTTGTCCGATTGGTCTAGACGAGAGAGCATGCGTGTATGGCAATAACGGTATTCACCCGGTGCAGGGAGCCAGTCGCCTCATGCTATACGACCGATCGCAGATTGATTTCGAGCAAAAAGTCTTTACCAGAGATAGCGCACACTGGGTATCACTTAATTCAGTGTGTTTCTCCGAGAGCATGCTGTCGCTCTGATTTCAGTTCATCAGATAAGCTGAGGCAACTCTCGTAGCTGCTTGGTGTCGACGTGAGAAGCACTCCAGGAAACAGGCCTGAGGCTGCGCTGCTGAGCATGGTGTGTTGTTGCAGGGATCGGTGGTGGTCACCAGCGAAGCCACGAACCGAAGTATCTATGGCACCGACAGGATGTATTCACAGATTGGCTGGAACGAAGGTTGCCAAAATGAAAGACACGAATATGCGTGCGCTCTTGGTCAGAGGTCAAAGGTGAAAGAATGAGGTACCGCTCTTAGCTGGATATGGCGAGAGAGGGGAAATGAGAACCCGAAATCGCTGGCATTTGCTGGTGCAACGCCGACTTTAAAATAGTGATCGAGATCCAGAGATTCCGCGGCCGCATTGTAGCCGAGTCGAGTGAGCCGGATTGTTGGGTTAGAGCCAGTGGGCACTCCGCACCTTAAGGCTCACCACCTTGTGGCCGACCAAGCCTGCGCGTCTTACACAGGTCCCTAGATGCGCCAGTTCTGCAATTCGCTTAATCCCTGACCTCACAATGGCCGGCAGATTATATGGGCCAGCCAATCGCGTCTCAGTGCAAGACGATCAGGTAGGCGGATTTTACCTGTATTAGATTCGCAGTCGCCATCGGCGCTGTGTTTTAAGCCTTTCGTGCATTCAGGGAGTCGCCTCCATTCTAAAGCCGCTCAACGTCGTATATATAGCGAGAAGCTGCACATATATGATGGGACGTTTATACAAGCATTATTCTGCACCTCTCTCTCACAATTACCTTCAACTCACAAGCCCTCGTGGATCGTGGCCAGTATCGTCTCTTGCGCGGCATCTTGTCCTCGGCACTCTGGTTTCAATAACTCACCCGCCTCATTCCGAACTCTTTATAACATCCTGATTATCCTTCCAGCTGGCTTGAATTACTCGTGCAGCCATGCTCTCTCTACCCACCGAACTCATCCAGGTTGTAGCCTGCCAGCTCCCTCAGTCTGATCTAAAAGTCCTCTCCACGACCTCCCACCAACTGCGCGACGCATTGCTCCCAATGGTGTTGAAGGATATGAGCGTTGGCTCAATGGAGAAGCTCAAGGAACTTGCTAACTCTGATCAGCATGTTCTGGGACTAATCAGGTGCGTTTTCCTCTCTGGTGGCTGTGGCGCCTATTCACACGTGGCTAACTATCGACTCCATTGACCATCTCAGAAACCTGAACGTGACGCTCAGCCTCGATTTCTTCGATACATGGGCGCAAGACGCTGGCGCGTCCATCGCATCTGTTGTCTCGCGCACGCACCACCTTCAATCGCTCTCGTTCAACGCATCGAACGAGCCATACACGACCCCGTGGAACCGTCTCAGTGTGGCAGATACGAGCTCCCGAGGCCTCTCACTGGGAAACGAGTCTCCCGATGTGGCTCTTCCGACCTTCGATCGCCTCACTCACCTGGAACTTCAGACTATCTCCGCAAACAGCATCGAAACCCTCCTCTCACGCGCCCCACAGCTTTCGTCCTTGGCGATCGTTGTTCCGGATGGCCTCTCCGAATCCGAGATGAGCCGCGTCTTGGCCGCTCTGAAACACGTCCCACAGCTCAAGGAACTCACGATGAGTCTCGCTGAGTGGGAGTGTTGCGACGAGGCGGCTTACGCTAAAGAGGTGCTATCGACCGTAGCGCAAAGGCTGCCGATGCTGGAGAAGCTGGACTTACGAACCCAGGTTTACGATCTCATCGACGGCGTTATGGTTTGGAAGTGCATTGATGCGGAGAAGCTCCGCTCTAACGTGAGTTAGCCCTCAACTCTGTCTCTAGTCTGCTCAATCTCTAACTCTGCAACCATCTTCTTCCTTATAGGATTTTACCTCCATCATTCCTCTTTTCCCTCACCTCAATACTCTCCGACTTCCCTTCAGGAGCCGCAAGGGCGACGCGACCAAGACTTGCGCCGAGATCGCCAGACTCTCGCCCAAGCTTGAGGTCATCTCCTGGATGCAATGCGTCGGCTTCGAAGGAAAGTTGGACGAATACACCATCACTCGCTCGGCAGATTCAGAAACCTCTGCTGTGCGCTTGGACCCTCCCATTCCGCCTTCCCGAAACCTGGGCGTAGCAACGGTTGGTCATCACAGCCGACGTGGCTTCTCCCTGTTTGACACCATGTTCTCCAACCTCATCAATCCTTCGAAGCCATCCATCTTCTCCGACATTGCCGTCACCTTCAGCGTGCTGATGGTCATTGGCTCCACGCTCCTTTCTCCTCTCTTTGTTATCTTCGGATGATTTGACTTTCTTTTCTGTCTATCTGTTTCCTGTCCTTGTATCCTCCCGTCTTCGTTCTTCGTTCTTACGCCCCCTTTTTTTTTTCTCGTTTTCTTCGTTCGTTTCTTGTTAAGATTATTCCCCTTTTTTGCTTTACCATGAAAAGTGTATTGTACGTGGCTACTCTGCTGGGAAACCTTTGAACAATCAGAATTGCAGTCCATCGAGATTTACACTGTGCGGGGTTGCGAGCAAAGGATGCTCAGATTACGGCAACGCTGGCCTCAGAATAGGGTGTAGGAAGCAATTTACACAGTAGTTACCGTTCAATCCATGTTGTTGATCATCCACGTTGTCTTGGGCAAGAATCCAGCCTTCTTCCTCGTGTCTTGTTGCATACCCAAATCGTTACCGAGGCGATCAGTCATCATGTCAAGCATCAGTTGACGACATCGTCTCCTTCATTCTCTTTTCGGCCAAGCCTCATTGTTGCAGGAAAGGTGATGTGTTTTACATATGTTGTGGTTCTTTCGCCAGACCCTAGGACACCATCACTCTTCAGATCGCCGAAACAGTGGAGAGTGGCGTTCTAAATCAAGGCATAAGCATTAAAAGGCACGCAAGCAAATCTACCATATCTACCCACAACACGGACCGGTCTTCAAGGCATCATCCGTCGCACATTCCCTGATTTACTCTTGACAAGGGTCCGCTCGCTCTCCTCAACACGATGTGTGACCTCCAAGATTTGCTCTTCCGTGGCGCGTATCTTGCCACCGATATGTCTATTTGGCCGTAGAGGGGCAAGATGAGTAATGATTCGCAGGGGCATTGGGTCACATAGCGTGGAGTCTCACCTTTTTCTCTTCTTGGGGACGCTGGTAACCTCTGTCTCGCCATCATCTTCATCAGATAGCCCGGTCTCTGACACCCATTTGAGACCCTTAGTCGACTTCGGTTTCTTCAACTGCACCACTGGCTCCTCCATTGAGACGTCGTACAACATCACAGGAGGAGGCGCCTTCTTTTTACCCTTGGGTTTTGCGGCTGCGTTCCTGGATACTTTGACCACCTCTTCATCCGAGTCTGGGATCACGGCTTGCGCTTTACCCTTGCCCTTGGTGGGTGCCCAATCGTCGTCGGTGGCCGTGTCAGTGGAAGACATAGATGGTCCTTCGTCATCAGAGCCCGGCCAGTCATCGAACTCCTCTTGAGACTTCATCCGGTCTACGGCAGGAGTCTCAAAGTCGAAGGTCTCCCCGTCCTTCTCATCTGGACGAGCGTCTGGCTGGGCTAAGACGGTTTCGTCTGGCAGCACCGCAGTCCTCGGGCTTGGCGACTCCGGCTCGTTGTCCTCGATGATCTATAAAAGGGGATGAATACTCTTCTTATCAAGAATACCGTCAATCAACGCGCACCAGACTGTTTTCCACAGCTTCCACATCTTCGCTTTCCTCTTCCAGACCCCCACCCTCTGCATCCATCGGTTCTTCTTGCCTAGCTGCGGACTGCTTCCCGCCTAGTAACCCTGCTCTGTACAAAAGGTCAATTTTCTTATCCATTTTCGCTTCATTGGCCTCCTCCTAATCAAAGGGTGTCTCGTTAGTGAGAGGGACGAAAGCACTAAGTTTCCAAGGAGGGTGGCAGCTCACATCGGCCAATCTCCTCTTGGCAAAGGTTGCTTCCATCTCCGCAATCCGCTCTTCGTATTCTTGCGTTACCTCCTCTCGGACCTCGACCTCGGCCATCGCATATCGCAGCTCGGCGTCAAATAGCTAGAGCCAAAGACAGTGTCAAGTTGTGCCATTTGGCGAAGCTTAGCTTAGCCTGTACCTTGGCCTTGAGGTCCTCGATGACACTAAACAAGCGGTCCACCAAATCGTCCTCTCTGTCGGTGTCAGCATCATCCTCGTCTTCCTCCTCCTCGGCGACCTCCCATAGCGTCTCTCTGGGCGCCTGACCTCTTGGACTAGTGACAATGGTGACCGTACGCTTCTTCTTCGGGGTACCGGTAATGTCTGCCAGCGTGCCGACAACGTTCTGTTTCGCGTGAATTGGTGCCACGTTAGTGGTCACCCCCTTCGCGAGAGCGGAGAACTTCATGACATGACTGTTCTCGTCGAAGCCAGTGTCGTATGGGTTGACGTTAACGATCATGGCCTAACAACAACATGCACGACGATCAAATAATTAGGAACCCCGAACAAAAGACGGGGAAGCGAGATACGACGGGCGACTTACGACTCTGCCATCACCATCAAAGAAGTCTTGAAAGAGCTCAGTGACCTTTGAGTACCAAAACGGCACCGCAGCCTTCTTCTCAGATCTCTCAACATTATCGATAGAGGTCTTCCTGCTTGCAGCGGCGGCTCGGCGTTGGTTCGTCCTCATGGCCTCCATGCATTGGCCAAGGATCATCAGCGATTTGTTGATGTTCCCGGCTTCCTTCAGCCTCTCTCCGCTGTTCTGAGTGTTCTTGTACCGCTCCGACCCTGCGAGATCTACGATTGCCATGCGTGAAATGGACACCTTGTCGTCGCCGGGAGCAACCTAAAAAGCATCAAAGATGAAGCACAGTCCTCTGAGGGCGCAAGTAGAGGTACATACCGCTTCCCCGTCAACACCTTTCTTCACTTTGATGATCTTAACAGTGAAGACCGCATGACTCCTTGAGCTCTCTTTGTTCATCAGCGTCCCGAACACTCTCCTGTTAATCTGTCCCATCTTCACGACCTGTCTCGCCTCAGCGCTACTCCGCACTCGAACTTCTCTCAAGCCGTGAACATATTTCGCACCCGCAGTTGCGTCCACTCGGAGTGGAAGTGCCTTCCGATTCAAAGCCGTGACGGTCTGTTGACCGTTGGAGTTTGTCGAGAGACGAGCAATCATTGCGAGATTACTTGAGACGGAGAACGATGGTCCGATGTTGGGAGTTGACGGCCGGAAACTACTACGGTGTTGCTGAAGCAGAGACGTGAAGGTAGTTGACCGGGGGACAGCACTGGGCCCAGAAGGTCCTGTGAGCAAGCGAGTCAAAGTGTTTGATCTCTTTATCCCGTTGGTAGCAGGTGCAGGGGCATCCACGTCCGCGCTGCCCAGAAGGTCGTATATCTTCTCGTTGTAGATCTCGGCATACGACACCCAGATAGCATATTCGTAGTCGTTGTCCACATCGACCCCTGATGAGGAGGTGACATGGTTTAGCGACAGGATGTGGGTGAGAGGGGATAAGGATACACGTACTGGTGCTGTCAATATCTGCATCGTTGATTTGGTCAAGCAGGCTGGCGAGAACATGATTGTCGGTATCGACAGATATATCGAAGGAGGCCGACGTAGGAATGTCTTCTGAATTAGGATCGTGCTCGACGCCAACCAAACCAACAGGTTTGAGCTATGGTAAACCATCTGACGTCAAGATCGAAAATCCTCGAGACATCGAGGCGTGTCATACGTACCGGTGCCTCACATGAAAGACCTTCGATGCTGTTAAATATAACGTCCAGAGACCGTAGTAAGATCCCAGCCTGGCCTCTCTCGTTGCCGCCTTGTACAGTGAATGTTTTGCCAGAGTTGGTGACGCCATAGGCGAACATGAGGGCATTGTCCCCTGCTAAGACATCCATGACGAGAGGTAGGGTCGTATCCATAAAGAACTGGGATTGCGATACCGTCGGGGGGAAGACGTGGCTGAACGTATAAGTCGACTTGTGCGGCTCTGTTGGAGCATGCAGCCGCGAGGGTCGCGCGACTGTAGGAGTGCACATGTCGACCGATGTATCATCAATGATGGAGAGATAGGGGTTATGAATCGTAGGAGCATCTGTTGGAGGAGGGCGAATACGAAGGAAGGCCTAGAGAGATGAAATTTCGGTTGCTCTCCGTCAACCACAAAGCTTTTTGGGCACGGGAGGGAGAGAATGTACCTGGATTGCCTCTCGATCCAAATTCTTGCCCTTATTGGCTACCTTCTGTTGCTTCAGAGCTTTGACCGTCTTCGCCGCTTGTGAATCAACGTCGGCCACTCCGTCCCCCTTGGGAGTTGCTCTGCCTGTAGGTGGTTGAGGGCCCCCCTTTGGGATGACCTTTCTGGCCGTGGTTTTCACAGGCTCATCCGACGGCTGTATCGCGTTGAGGGTACGTAGACTGCGAGAACGCGACGGTAAAGTGGCCTGCGCGACCGCACGGGGGGCGTTGCTGGGTGGCACAACCTTGACACGAGACGCAGACCGAGTAAGTCTCGTTGGCTGTTCTCCTGATCCTCCTGCTTGAGTCTTATTCCTTGTGGCCATTGGGCTGTGATTTTTCTGGTGTGTCGCGTCGCGCTCGTTGTTGAATGACTGAATCAACAATCCAGTCTCGTCTTGAACTTAGATCACGGGAGTCAGGGTTCAGACGATGAGAGCACTTGAGCGCGTAGATCCGATAGAATTGCTATCGCTAATTGAAAGATAAGATTGATAGAGCTAATGAAAATATCTGGAATAAACGTTCGCTATGCAATCCGCCCCAGCCACCGGAGCGATCTCATTCCACTGCTGCTTCAGGTGGTTGAGGATCCGACAACGTTGTGCGTGACCAGGTCATCCTCACCCCTCCTGGCATTTGGCATGTTCCACACACGCACCAGCCCTAGTCATTGAAGATTGGGCACGCCAGCAGCCACTAGCTCGCCGGTCCCGGGTACTGGAAACTGACTTTCCTTGGTATCCAAACCGAGGTCAAGCACTTCTCTTCTCTTCAGCTACCCACCACCAACTGATACCGTCCAAGTGTCCCTCCACTTCATCCACATCACCACAAGCCGACAACTCTGCCAATCCACCATATCCAGCTCACAGCTCCCATCGGCGTGAGGATCAACCAAACCGCAAGATCCCATCCAGCTCGATTGATCCACCGCTTCCTCTGTAAGCTCCTCTCTTTCCTCCTCAACAGCAGATCATCCGTCGACTCTGGCCCTGTCAGCGGTAATATTATCGCCAAAGGCTTCCTGATCGTATGCAATGTGCCATGAACGATAGCAGGGAGGAGATATCCAAGCCCTGCAACGCCTAACCCGGCAGACCTGGAGACGAAGTGCACCAAGGATGGAGGAGAAAAAGCGGAGAGTGAGAGGAGTGAGAGGAAGAGAACCCAGTGCCATTTGATTTCTTGAACCCATCGTATCGTGATAGTGGGAGTGTAAAGACGGGGTCGAACAGTGCTGACCCAGAGCGGTGGGATGGCTAGAAGAAGGCAGCCGGCCTGTAAGATGCGTATTGCGGTGATAAAGTGATCATCCAATGACCATCGTAATCGGTCTAGGACTAGGCGAGCGGACAACCCATCTGGCGATGGTTGGTGTTGCGACTCTCTACCATAGCCGACGAACAGAGGGAGTGCCAAAAGGACGACCGACGCGGCAGACGCTATGCATGTAAGCATCAAGAACTGATACATTGGAGGGGGTTTCTTCATTTTCGGCCTCCGCTTGCGTCTACTAGGCGTTGCGGGGGAGACTGGGCTTGTTACCGGCGCGGCTCTTCGAGACTGATTTCGACGTGCTGCTGATACCACTGTGGATTGTGTGAACGAAGCAAACAGCGGGAGGGTGAAGAGCTGGGTGTTGAATGCAAATAAACACATGTCTGCACAGGAGCAGTCACTCAAGCATCAGTATGGAGAGAGCGCGATCCAATGAAAACCAACTTACTCAGCCACTCCCAGATACCTCCAGTTAAATGTACCTTGATAGGACCCAAACCTCTCTCCTCAACGGCGCTGCGTTCGGAGGCACTCTCGTTCCCTCCATGATAACGGTGTGTGACCACGACTATGACCACGATCGCATACAACAGCAGCGTCACCGCATTCGAGTACCGAACGCGTTTGGACGCGATGCTCGTCGTGTGCAACAACGGCGACACCAATACGCCCAAAAGCACTGTGACACCCACACGCTCAAATGTATACGAGCTCTTTGGCACCAGGGGGACGAGTAGATCCGTAGATTCTGCAGCGACGAAGAAGAAGAAAGGAGATAACAGATACGGTGCATCAGCAAGGTGGGAGGGTTCACTGTGGGAGCAATTGCCAGAAAAACAAAAGGATCGCTGACCTCGAAGATATGCTGCACAGAGCAGGGCACCGACGCAAGCTACGGTAGCCCGAGATGCTCTGACAACAGCCTTCTTCCAAGGGCTTTCATTCCTCTGACTGTGTCTCCTAGCTGCGGCATGCCCTGCGTGAGGCTGATGATGCACGCCCACAAACGCCTCTCCGACCACGCCCTCAATTGTCCACTTTCCCACATACTGACCAAGCATCATGTAGATCTGAGTCGCAAGTGGATTAAGGAATGCGAGTAGAGTCAGAGTGATGGCAGCGCCGGGAACGGAGAGTGGGAGGGATCCCCGCTGAAGCGAATTGTTTTGTAGGATGGCCGCACCGAGCTTGAGGCTGGGCGCGATGAGCAGCAGAAGAATTTGGAGAGCGTCTAATGGTTCGATAGGATGGTGCAAGGGATTGGGCGAGGGCCGTGAAAGCGAGCCATCGGCAGATAGACTATTGCGATTCTGCTCGACGTCTTCATCACTCTCCCATAACTCCAGCTCTGGAAGGTCCTCGATATCTTGGACCAGGACGAGTTGGGATGGCGAGCTCGGCGTTTCGGGAGTCAGAAACTCATCCTCTTCATCCTCTAGGTCGTCCGGTGATGTGGTGCGCGACGAGGAGCTCGAGTTGCGGAATTGCGACATGCCGGGTGATGGGTCAGGGCAGAGTGATCGGTCCAAACGACCCGGACTCCGTTGAAATCGACTCCAAACCGCGCGACAAGCCAATTCCCAAATCTCGGCTTCATCACTCATTCGGGCATCCCCGTCCGATGATGTTTAGGGTAACTTGCGGAGATATATACTACTCACTTATCCTGAGATCAGTGGGAGACCATTGTT
This sequence comes from Tulasnella sp. 332, assembly GCA_019632285.1. NCBI lineage: Eukaryota > Fungi > Basidiomycota > Agaricomycetes > Cantharellales > Tulasnellaceae > Tulasnella > Tulasnella sp. 332. The sequence continues at coordinate 122,656 of WSTV01000004.1, read as the reverse complement.
CGGCTGCAGTCGCGATCGAGCATGGCGTTTCCACGATGTGCGAATTTGAGAAACGCAAGGAGAGCAAAATAGTGATAACGGGTGATTGATGACTACAACACTTGGACAACAGTACGCAGAAGCCCTAAGCATGAGAGCCAAATAGACTGTATAGCCTAAGTACGAGCCATTTTTCCATTGATGTCTGCATTTAGATGCCGCAGAACGACTCGGGGTTGTCGACACTGCGAGAAACGGTCACCACATTAAGTACAAGGTCCCATTATCATAAGGAATCAATCGTGCTCACAGTGCGTTGGTGTTGAGAATAAGCGCCACGATGAGGCCATAGAGACCAAGAACCTATGAAGAAATGTCAGACACTGTCCGTGAAGCAGAGATGCCAACTTCCTCAACATACTTCAGCAAAAATGAGAATCAGGATCTGAAAGGTGAACAATTAGTTATTTCAATGTTAAAATATAAGTGCTCAGAGAATCGACGTACCATTCCGACGAAAAGTCGTGGCTGCTGCGCGGTACCCCTCACACCAGCATCTCCAACAATACCAATCGCAAAACCAGCAGCCAATCCAGCAAGACCAACGCTAAGGCCCGCGCCAAGTTGTACGAAACCGGTGTATAACGGCATGATGCTGCTCACTGTGAAGCGAGAAACGCCGCAGTACAGGAGGTTAGCTGCGGTCTACACCAACGCAGTTAATGACACGCACAGTTGCCTGCAATCAAAACGGAGACGACAAGGCCGTAGATCTGAGGAACAAGCCCAATTGATTAATATAAAGAGCACCATGGGATTTTCCCAACACCGCGACTAACAGCGATGATACCAGCCATGACGACCGGGATAACACATTTCATCATCAGGTCAGGTCGGAGGACAGACATGGCTGAGACACCGACGCCGGACTTTGCTGTTCCATAGCTGATGAATGAGAGGAAAGCGGTCAAAGAGAGGTTAGTGTCGGCCATTGCCATATGGACTACAAAATGGCTCGAGGCTGGATATACCTTGCACCAAGGCCTAAGCAAGCCCAAAGCAGGTGAGCGGCTTGTCCGTCGAGTAAAAAGAAGGAGAAATATACTTACAAGTGAAGACGATGGCTGAGGTTGCCCCCTGTAATATAGAGCAAACGAGATCGCAGGATATACGTCAGTGAGAATCCATCCTCAGATCAACTCCAGTTGGGAGAATAAGAAGCTAGGCATACCATGACACCGAAAAAGGGAGCGTAGACTGGGCAGAGTTCTGACATTACTGGTAGTCTAGAGGGTGCGTGAAAGTCTTGGGATGAGGAGGGAGATGTGGTGTCTTCGAACAGGAGACAATGATTGCACCTGCTTTGTTCAAGAGGCGAGTTTGTACCACGCCATCCGCGGTCTGCCCCTGCTGCCGCCTGTGCATTGCTTTATTTTTGTACAGTGGTCTAACGTTACTCTCCGAAGACACTGAGACGCTTAAGCCTCGATTTTCTGGCCGAGCCGCTGATATTGGACCGGGTGCGTCACCAAATGCTTGCCGGGCTGCCTCCTTGAGGGTTGCCGCCCTTGGGACCTCCACCTTCAACGATATAAGACATCTCAATCCGACAGCTTGTCTTTACCATACATCATCTATATCATCTGGATGTCCGCTTTCCATAATCACCTGTCGCAACATCTATCGCCTCCTCACTCAGTTGTGCACACCGAAGTCCAAGTTCGACGTTGATCGTGACATCATTCATCTCTCGGGGAAAGTTGTCATGGTCACAGTACGCTGCATTGCGTGTTGATGTTCAAGCGTGAGCCTCACGGTCCTTCTTTATACGGACTGGCATTGGAAAGCATACTGTCAAGACAAACAGAACAAGACTGATGATGATGGCTCATCGTATTACTCATAATAGGCACTCTTGAACCAGAATGCTAGAGTCTACATAGCCTCTCGCTCTCGAGAGAAAGCAGAAGCCGTTATCAATGACATACGTCCAGTCCTTGGAACCTATGCTCGTCCTGACCATGGACGATCCACACCGCTGAAAAGGAAGACTGACAATCAAGCAATATTTTTGGAGCTCGATCTAGCTTCACTAGATAAAGCGACTAATGCTGTATAAGAGTTTAAAAGGTAAGTCAGTTGGTACCTAGATGGATGGATATCCACTTGATGTATTCTAACGTATCCTTATTTCATGCAGCAAAGAGAAAGAGCTGCATAACTCATTTAACTCATGGAAGGCCATTCATCTCACTTATATAAGTATCCCTACGCTAATATTGGGCTTCACAAAGCGGGGTAATGACACCGCCTATTGACCTCCTCACCGAAGGTGAGTAAGACGCGGGCTCGGCGAATCTCCGGTCTTCAACTCGACCGACTCGTCAGATCGATACGATCTGCAATTCGGCGCCAACATTCTCAGACACGCGTATCTCATGCTAAGTCTCATCCTCTCACTCGCGGTAGGTGCCAAGTCTTCTCCGGATGGAAAAACCCACATCGTCAATACGTCATCTGGGGTTCTTTACATGCGTTCCATCAGGCTGCTTATCAGGTTCGAGACCCTTTGAGAGGGACTGGAAAGGAAGAAGATGGGACCTAGCCACCTATATTTCCAAAGCAAGTTTGTGAGTGACATCAAAAGCCGTCAAAGTCGTATGTGCTTGTCGGTCAGTCTAAATATACCTTCTTTTATAGGGAGTCATCGCTTCCTCCGATGAGTTGGCTAAGCGCTACGCCAGTCATGATATCACTTGGAACGCTGTCAATCCAGGCAGGGCATGCCCAAACCTTAATGCTCTCTACTGCACGCCGCTTACCATATTGAACAACTAGGAAACCTCGACACACTCTTGCAACGGCACATAACCAAACTCTAGAAATGGCTCACCGTAAGTCCCGTTCAAACGGCATCCCGCTGTTCTTATAACTTGCGTCCCTAACTCCGAATGCCTCTACCAGGACCTCATCTTCAGTCACCCCGCTCATCTCGTCACCCAGACACAGCTCAATATCGAGACAAGTACCGGGACTGTCAACGCCAACGGGCAGATGTTCATTCCTTGGGCTCGCCCGTATTATCACGAGCCAGAGGCTCACGATCCCGAGTTAGAAGCGAGGCTATGGGACTGGATAGAAGAGCAGCGTCAAGCTCTCCAGAAACCTCACCGTTCGCCTCGTAGATTATTTTGAGAGGCGTGAATATGAACCCACAAAAAGCTAAGGCAAGTCCATTCGTAGATTTCTTCGCTGATCACCGAAAGAATTCACTTCACTTCAACCCCTTCCCAGATGGATCTGGTTCCAAAAGTTAGTACGCTCATTTATTATATACGGCTATCTGTTAAACCCTAAGCTCGTGACTCTCTGAATGAGGGAGCGATGAGCAGTTCAATAACACGAGTAAACCACGGCTGACTAACATTCATTTCTTCCAGGCCGAAGGAGTAGAACTTGTGCATGTTCAAAGCATTGTTGATTTCGAGCAGCTATCCTCTTCATCCGATATTCCTATCGTTCCGTCCCCGACTAGCTACCCTCGAAGAATGTGCTATGCGCCTCCATCAGGCAGACAGGGGATGACACATATCGCCCTACAATGCTCGCTCGCTCATTTTGCGTCTTCTATTCACGAGCCGTTCACTTCTCCACATCCTTAGCGTCAATGCATGGAACGATGGGGTGTCATCAAGCAAGGACATCGAGATATGCAATAAGTGTTGTGTCTATCCATGTCGATGCTCGTCTTCCCGGGCCAGAGTGCTTTAATACTGACCGGATGCTCCCGACCTAAGGCCACTGGATGCCCATTTACGCCTGCGGTTCCTAACCCCCCTGCGGCGCCGTTGCTGTTTCGGCTCTCGTCTGTCCGCTCCTAGGTTAACCGCGGGTTTGTAGGCCTCACTACCTGCGTAATCCTCCTCCACGGATCGATCGAGTTCCCCTCCGCCTCCCCTAAACAACGAACGCGCGCGTCTGGGCCTGTCTACAATTGGCGAGCGGTTAGATTGGTGAGTAATGTTGGAGTGGCCGGGATGTTGTTGCTGTTGCTTTCCGAGTTCGCGCTCCACCGATCTGGGTTTGTGCAGTAGGTTCATCAATGTGTCCCGTTCTGTCTGGGCATTATCTGTCACAGAGCATGGTATCTAAATAGGTCAGGTGTCCGCTTATTTCCTCTTTGTTCATCCTGGTTTTGTTTCCGCTCGCGCTTGCTTGTAGTTGTCGGTATATAATATGAAGGCGTCTTTGAGCCATCTTAACGAGAACCTAGCAGTGTGTTTTGAGATGTACAATATTTATCTGATCAAATAACTACCCCCCCCCCCAAAAAAAAAAAACAACAACACACATACACACTAAACTACTCTCAGAGATTGCGAGGCTCTGCAGTCAACTGACATAGGGATGAAAGCGATTACGGCGCTATTGACGCTTTCGGGAATTTTGGGTATTACAAGCGCTCAAGGGCGCCGGTCGGTTTCCCTGATGACATCTTCGTGGCAAGAGCCGCTTCGCTAGCAGCTGAGAGGGTCAACAGCATGACAACCGTCAGTATGCGGAGGCGTCAGCAAGTGCTCAAGACTAAAAAGCATCCTGTCATCATACAGAGATTAGATTAAAACTCACTGAAAGTCCTTGACCACAAATGTGGAACAGTCCAGATTACATAACTTCTCATTTCTATGTAGCTGATTACAGGACGGCTTGAGAGGCTTTAAAAGCGGGCCTGTGGCCTGAAGATTCTCAAGCCAGAGCCGTGGCTTACGGCCTGGCCTGGCACTGCGGCGGGCTTCGGCAGGCTTCGGCCTGAGGCCGGCCGATATAACTCACTAGTGGGGATATACTGAAAGCCTAAGAGCCGTGACATATAAGGATCAAACCTCGACTTCCTCGATGTTGAATAGCTTCTTTGGTCACGTGGGTCACGAACGCTTGCGCGGCGCCTCCACTAGGGCTATCACCCTTAGCACCTCCACTGTCAAATCTATAAAATGTGCTAATATGACAGGCTGTCTGTCTTGTACATCGCTTTCACCATTTGCACCCGCATCCTATGGCCATCTTCCACAGCATTTATCGCTTCTTCACTCAGTCGTACCCACCGAAGTCCAAGTTCGACGTTGATCGTGATATCCCAGACCTCTCAGGAAAGGTTGTCATCGTTACGGTACGTTAAATTGCTCGCTGATATCTAATATTTGAGCCTTACGACCACCGCTTGTAGGGAGGCAACTCTGGGATCGGAAAGCATACTGTGAAGGCAAGCAGTGTAACATAAAGTGCAAATAATATTAGCTCATCATGTTTACTCATAATAGGCACTCTTGAACAAGAATGCCAAAGTCTACATGGCCTCTCGCTCCCAAGAGAAGGCAGAAGCGGCTATCAACGACGTATGTTCAGTTCCTACATTCCATTTTCACCCTCGACAATGAACGCCCACACAGCTGAAGAGAGAGACTGGAAAAGAAGCGATATTCTTGGAGCTCGATCTGGCTTCATTACACAAGGTGACTAGAGCTGCGCAAGAGTTCAAGAGGTAAGCCATTTACTGGTCATATAATTTGGGACCCACTCCATGTATTCTAACTTAATCCTTCATGCAGCAAAGAGAAAGAGCTACACATCTTATTTAACTCAGGGTAGGTTACCTGTCTTATCTGTATACGTATCCATACGCTAATCTTAGGCTTCACAAAGCGGGGTGATGACACCACCGATTGACCTCATTACCGAAGGTGAGTAGGGGGTAAGTCTAGCTGGTTGCCCATCCCTGGATTGCGTGTCTGACCTTCCATTCAATTGACACGCATTAGATGGATATGACCTACAATTTGGCACTAACGTCCTCGGACACGCGCACTTCACGTTGAGTCTCATCTCCGAGCTCGAGGCGGGCGCCAAGTCTTCTCCCGATGGAAAATCTCGCGTTGTAAATACGTCATCTTTGGTCGTGTACCTACACCCAATCACTCCAAGAATCAGGTTCGACACCCTCCAAGATAATCCTGAACGAAAGAAAATGGGTGCGAGAACCCTTTACTGTCAGAGCAAGTTTGTGAGTGAATCAAAAGCCACGAAAGTCTTGCCCACCAATCCGTTGGTCTAATAGATCTTACATAATAGGGGGTGATTGCTTTCTCTAACGAGCTGGCCAAGCGCTACGCCGACCACGGTATAACCTCCAACGCTGTTAATCCAGGTGAAGCATCTCCAAGTCCTTTTCTTTAGCACCCCGCTTACACATCGTCCATAATCAGGTAACCTCGACACAGGCTTGCAAAGATATATGTCCAAACTCCAGAAATGGCTCACGGTAAGTCTCATTAAGACAGCACCACGTTATTCTTACCGATGTGTATACAACTCTGCATGCCTTTACCAGGACCTCATCTTCAGTCACCCCGCTCATCTTGGGGCTCTGACTCAGCTCTATGTTGGGACCAGTGCGGAGACTGTCGACGCCAACGGGCAGATGTTCATTCCTTGGGCTCGCCCGTACATCCACGAGCCGGAGACTCACGATCCAGAATCGGAAGCGAAGCTGTGGGATTGGATAGAAGAGCAGCGTGCTGCACATACCTGAACAAGAATTTCGCGATGAGGCGTCGTGACGGCGTGTGGGAATCCCAATAGATAGCACCCACTATCGAGGCCCTGTCGTATACGGTTAACCGTGTTCTCCTATAATCGTATGACGTAGCGTGACAGCGGACAGATGTTCCTGCTTCACAACGCATCGGAAGAACTTTTCCCAAAGCACATCTCCATTTAACTTCACAGCGAGATCCCCACATTAGAAGTACATCTGGACAGAACACATCCGCTTCCTCCCAACTCCGAATCATTACAACTCAATCACTGGTATTACTGTCGCTCTCGTCTTGCCCGTAGACAGCAAACGCGGCCGTCCGCCTCGATGCAGCAGCGGGATCACCCATGCTCCTGCCCCGACGGTGAGATGGCTTTGACTCCTTGGCCGTCTTTTTTACAGATAGCGGACGAGGTGCCAAGTGACTATCCTGCGGACGAGGCGTCCGGGGGTCTGGGGAGTTTAACGCTACCGTAGGAGCCGAGCTAGGCGACTGAGGGTCTGCACCGCCCATGCCATCGTAATGACCATGACGCAGGTAGTGTTGAGCAGAATGCACATGGTGATGGGGAGCATGTCCAACTGGGGGATCGGAACCTCCAATGTACCGGCCGGGCGTCTCGATGCCGCTCGTGGGCGATTCGGGTCTCTTGGCTGTTCCTCCTAATATGGCTGCCGCTCGATGAGCTAGAGAAGTGAGCCCATGAGAATCACTGAGCGAGTCAGACGAGCCAAGTTGATTCCAATGGGCCTCGTCGCTTCCCCGTCTGTGATCTGTAGAGGGCACGTCAAAGGACGAGGAACCACGAGCAGCCAGCCTTTGTGCGGCATCCACGTTCTTAGCAGCCTCCGCAGACGAGTCGTCGATGTCAAACTTCTCTTCCTCTTCGTCGTCCACCTCGTCTTCTTCATCCATAGCCCCATCCTCTTCTTCGTTTCCCTTATCCGCGTCCTCAGTCTTGTCTCCTTCGACAGGGACCCTATTCGCAGCGTTTGGCGTCGAGTCCACCTTTCGACTGCGGTATTTCCTTCTCTTTGGTTTGGCTTCGCCGTCCGGACCTTCCTCGACGACGACGAAAGATTTCTGCCTTTCGCGTTCGTTCCATTTGAGCGTTCGCGAGATCGACTTGAACCAATCGGACGATTGCGAATCGGCACAGACAGTCGGGAAGGGGAACTTGGAGGCGGTGATCTTGATATGATCTCCCTCTGAAGTGACATGAAGAGCTATGAGTGGTCGATAATATAGTGATAACAAGACGTTATAGTTTCTCACGTCTCAGTTCTACCCTTCCTCTGCCATCAAAGCTCGCCCAAGCAGTACTCCTAGAGTTATAAGGAACACAGATGCGCAGCTCCATGCTGTCGGGAAGGAGCATAGGTCGGAACGACAAAGTATGCGGGCAGATCGGCGTGATCAGTATCGACGGGATCTCAGGATGGACGAGAGAGCCTCCAGCAGATAGCTGTCGACAAATGATCATGAGGACGGGCCTATTCGAAACCTAGAGTCCAATGGACTTACGGAGTATGCCGTAGATCCCGTTGGAGTGGAGATCGTCAATCCATCCGCTTGCACAGTGGTCATATGGTACTCGTCCCCTGATTATCCGGAGTTGCGGGAGACGTTAGCCAACTCTTTACTGTATTTCAAGTTAAGGCAGGCGACATACCGAAGAGTTCCAGCAAGCTCATATAAGGGCTTGGTCCACGATCGACCACCAGATCGTTCAGGACCTCGAAGCTCTCGCACGGCTTGGTCGTGTAGCACATGATCTCTCGGTCCTTGGGCTTGTTCGGATGCAAGGATGGGCTAGGCTGACTATTGCCCTCGACCGCTTCCCAGCCACCTTCCTCCATGGTCCGCATCCAGATCTCGCCAGTGTCACCCTTCTTCATGGCTTTGCTCTGTTTGCATCCATGTTTCGCTTCTTCTCCGCGTTTCAAAGCGCGATAGACGGTACAAGTGAACCGCATACGGAGGTTGACACGGATCCCCTTCTCGAGGACGTTGTCCAAGACGTGCTGGTGGTCTGTGAAGTCGAAGTTCGTGAGGAATCCGAGGGAACCGAGGGCGAAAGACAGAACCGGAGGGACGATGCTTTGGAACAGCCAAGACGTGAAGAGCACGGTACCGTCTCCTCCCAATGTGACAACGAAGTCGAACAGGTGGGGGCTCTGGCTGCACATATCGCTCGTCCAGTACCGTAGCTGACCTTCATCGCGCGACCTGGAGGTACCACCCCCATCAGTGGTCGAACCAGAATCGCTGGATGACATCGAGTACGCGCGACGTGGCTGAGGGACGAAGAACTCGGGATATTCATGCTCCAACCCTGCGGCATCAAATCGCTTTGAATGCTTTAGTTGAGCGTCGACATATACGACCATAGTTCGCCCGTTCTCTCCCTTCTGTTTTGACATGATGTAAACTGCGACGTCCCGTGTGAGCTTGATCAGTCGATTGTCTCTCGCTTTCGTAATGACCATGATGTTCTGGATGTTGGATTTAACCCTCGCTCGACCTGAGACGAAATTATGTGCATTAGTCACGAGTGGAGTAGTAAATGCCGACGGAATGAACGTGCCGAGCTGTTTACTCATCTCACGTACGCCGACTGCGGTAGCCGCAAGCTGTCTTGTGAGATTCCCCGCGTTGTCGTCATCGTCATCGTACTCTGAAGATATCCCCAGAGAGTGCATGCTGTCGGTAGTAGAGGGCGACGGCATCTGGCTCTGGGATGACGTTCGCGGCTGGTGCATTATCGGACTAGTAGGTCGCTGATCATCGTTTGAGTACCCTGTCTCAGCCCCGCGATCTTCTTGAGTCGCCTGGAGCCAATCCGTAAGAGAGACGCCCTTGTCCAGCAAGGAGTGGACGAAGCAGGGAGAGGGAGGCAATCCGCTTTTCTTTGGGGGATGGGGATGATTGCCATTGGCCATGGGAGTCTTAGCGGAGCGATTAGATTGGTCAGGTTGAACGAGTGACATGAGAGTAGATGGATTAGGACTGGGACCGGATTCGAGGTCAATACGTGGTTCCTGAGCCTTCTCAATTGTGATCGACCTAGGTCTGGTGAGTGTAGGTCGCCTGTTCGCGATTTCATCATGCTGCTCGTCCTTTGAAGGATCCATCGATTGCTGGGGGTCGTTGAGACTGATGAACTGCATCGCAGATGGGGAGGAGGAGTAGCGGAGCTTGGATGGAGTGGAAGGTACGTTGTTTGATGCCATAGAGTTTATGTAGTTATACGTAGTGTTTGATCAAAGAAGACTCTTCGGGGGTGGAGGCAGAGCACGTCGATCACTGATGATCCCTGAGCTTCCAATTCGACATGAACGCGTTGTTGCTGTGGACGCCGTAGTATGACCACAGTCGCGATCTCGACCGAGTCCTGCCGCCATCGATAGAACTCTTCTCACCGTTGTCGCGGAGATATTGGGGCAGATTGATCCCTGCTTATGCCGCAATGTGCTACGCATTTTGATATAGTTGTGATCGAGTTTTGGAACGTGTTTGTCTTAAGGAGTTTGACCCGTCGCCTCCGTTCATCTACCCAAAGAGGGGTGAATCCGGAATTGTCGGCAGCCTACTTTGTGCACGGTCAGCGCCATTAAAACTCGGGTAAGGTAAGGGGCTCCCGATTTGCGATGCCGAGTTGGAACCAAGGACTCCAAAGTTTAGGAACCTGGGGAGATCGGCGTCATATATCTTTGATGGCCTACGATCACTCAGGAAATATTGGAGCCAAGGGATCGCTCAAGCTGGATGGTTGGCTTACAAGCTGACTATCCACCTTTACAGTTTTAATGTGAGGCCCACCATATTATCAGTCAGTTGTCATTGTATCCCCACTTGTTTCGCCTGACGCGGCTGGAGAAGTGTATTCTACAATGCGACAACGCCGTGCGTTCTCAGCTCAGTTTTCGGGTAACACGCAGGCTTACAGCGTAGCTACCACACGAACCAATTCTTCGATCGCTTTCATTTCAGGAGATTAATGTATAAGCGTTTGCACGGTCTCTTATACCAGTGTTCATGTTCACTATATCACATTGAGGGAGACAGCTTAGAAAGGATGGACAAAAGAAATACTGTTACTGCTGGACTGCTGAACAAGGGGAAGCAGTAACAAAAGATCGTCGCCTGTGCGATTCGAACACACGCGCATAAATGCATCCGCTGTCGAGCTATGCGAGATAGCAGGCGAACCCGTTAACCACTCCGGCAAAGCGACTTGTTAGCAAACAGTCCATTTGTATATATTATATAATTGTATATGGAAGTAATGACACAATCAATGACCTTCAACCCCACATTATGTTCTACGTTTTCAACGTCGTGCTTGGGTCCAAAAGCGCCCATATTCCTTCCGACAGCCTTTTCAGCAAATAGACAGCCGGTTTGGAGTCAGTGTTGTGATTCGTCAACCACTGTGCTAGCGTTCTCAGGCAGTTACATATTAGATGGTTGAAGCAAGAACATTGCAAACTGCCCAAAGTAAGCCAAGCGAGAACCAGTGCAGAAAGTATGTAATTCAGAACTGGCCCAGTGATAACTGCCCAATTGGCAAAGAGGACCTTCGCCCTCAAATTGAGGGCTGGTGACTGGTTCGGTGAGGGTAAGATCAATGCACCCATAAACTGTCCCATAAGCCGATTTGTTGTTACATTAAGGCCCCTTGAGCCATCATCGGGCACCAGAGCTTCGACTCAGCTTGTGTAGTTGCTGGAATAAGTCATGGCTCTGTGGAGTGTGTATAGCCGACGAGGACACACAGCTCCCAAGGTGGTGGTGGTGGTGGTGCGGGTGCCGCAATGGTGTGAAGGAGCGGTCGTGCAAATATGATGCCCTGTCGGACTATGTTCTCTGTGCGATCGTCTCCTTGGATATACTCCCATGGGGGGTTTACGGTCATCGGCTACGTAGCATGTAACTTCTGAGTATTCTCTCTAAGCCATAATTGCGAGTTTAGATAATTCACGTCCTAGACGGAATGCAAGCATTATCTGACTTATCCTCTTTGACATAATCTCATAACTCGGTCCGTGGTTCCATCGCTTCCATTATCAGAATCTGAATACAGCGGCTGGATTACACGACATTTACGCTCGTTCAGTAAGTTGCGAACCTAACAGGCAACGTCAGTCGTGTGAGGGTACTGACAGCTTCATTCAAGTCTTACTAGCATCTTGAACACTTGAGGAATGATTCTCCATGTCCTATCCACAAGCACTAGTTGCATCTACGTCAACAAGCGGTCTGTGTATATGAGGGATTGCGATGTTGTGAACTTACATCATCATTATTGGACAATAAATAATCAATTTTTCCGGCCGCATGGATGGCTCTTGGGTCCACTGTCGTTACTGGCTATTGCATTCTTCGGGGAATGAGCTTCGCAAGACTCAGGCCTTAAACGATTCACTGACTTTCTTCAGGTCGTTGCGTGCAGCTTTCCAAACATCGTAGTGAATGATATTACTAGTCACGATATCGAGAATGTCCACAGCTACCGTCGCTAGGGACGTCTCATTCACTGGGAGATTATCCACCCATCCGCTGCACTGTGCAACGGCTTGACAAACACATGCGTCTGTGACCTCCCGAGTGAACGAATCGTACTCATGTCCTCTGGTAGGATGCGGGCGGCGGTGTGAACAACGTCCAGCAGCAGGTCGTTACTGTGATCGACCGGTACTTTTCCGGTCCGGATGAGACAGCGAACGACCGAACACGGAAACGCCCCGTCCATCTCCCGCTGCTTTCTCAACTCCATCGCGTCAAATATCGCATGTATAAGGAAGATGTACGTTCGGACATGATGGGTGTCTTCTGGCAGCCTCTTCCGGGCCGCATTAAGGCGAGCTCCCGTCAACAGAAGCACTGCGCTCGAGTCGAGTGCTCAGATAGCGTTCTCCGTCGCAAGGACAAGAGAGAGGCAGATTGAAGACGCTCCCCACTGCCAATTCAAGCTCTCTACGTTCATTGGATATGCCATAGTGCACACCTTGCACATTATCCCTAGCATTCCAAGCCGGGCAGCCTCTGTCTGAAAGGCCGGGTTACCCTTCGTAATCTCCCACCCGGAGACCATGGCTACCAGGACTTTCAACAAACTGTCTTCATACTTCAAGAACCCAATCAGACCCGAAAGGTACTTCATCCAGGTATAAATGTCATCAACCAATTTGTTGTCATGACTAGTTCTGGTTCCTCGACAAACGCCGTCGCTATTCCTCGCAATGCTAGGCGCACGCGTTCTGATTGTGGGGGTAACTTCAAAGGATAAACCTTGCAGGGTTCAGGCGGGGAAATCCGGAGCTGGGCGGTGAGCTTGAGCAGAGTGTCCTTTTGTATGGTGTTGAACACATTTGTTCCACCTCTTCAAGAGATCTGGCTGATCACTTTTCTGGCATATTGTATGCAGTAGAAGGAGCCATGTAATAGAGAGAGGGGGGGGGGGGGGACCGGCTACAGCAGTGGCGACAATAGTTGAAGGGTTTTGATTCTGGCTGTTATTTGTGTGTTCAAGATTATGGGATCAGCATGCATTACAAGGGTGGTTCTGCTTCATAAAACTCTACAGCTAATCAAGAGCGGAACAGATCGTCGTGAATACCAAGATAACAAGAAGGGAAAAGGAAAGAGGGAGCTAAAGCATAACCAGTGGTGTGTGTCCATTACTTACTGGAGAAAACGAGTGTAAAGGGGAGACGAGAAGTGACAGGGGAGGTATAGGAGCAGTCGAATCAAGCGCCGATCTCGCCAAGGTTTCGGAAGGGGATCAGGCTTTGGATGTTGGATCGCATAGCGGAGAATGCTATTGGTAGCGAATATACTGACTCGTAGAAAATCCATGCAATGACGACTGATAAAAGTCGATTAAGTTAGCAACACCAAATCAGCGCAGTCATCAGAGAAACGTACTCAGCAAGATCGGTAACCAGAACAGCAGGAGCATGCGGTCCTCTGAAAGGTGGAGAAAAACCATGATCAAAAAACGAAGTTGTTCAATGGTTGCTTCCGACGTACGTTTGAGTTTCCTCATCTTCTGGGAGTAATATGCGTAAGCATGGATCTCACGATCTGCTACCTGGCCGGGCTCAAAGCCAAGCCGTCTGGCCAACTTCGCCTTTAGGAGTGCCTTCGGCGGGCCTGCGCTTCCTTCCGCCGTGTCCTCCTCAGGTTGGTCAAGCGGTACGGAAGTTGGTGTAGCAACCTCATCCGCATTCGGTGTGTACATTGGCACCGCGTCCGTTGACGGCAGGGGCCGTTGTTGCTGCATGCTCCTTGGCGAAGCCTTCTCTAACCACCATCCACCATAACCCGCTCCCCATGCTCGCCACGATTCACCCTTCTCGCCCCCGCCACCTACTTGCCAAGGCAGTGCTGGTATTTGCATCTGGAAGGCAGTGATGTCTGGGATCTGAATATTCTGCAACCACAGCACATCGGGCACCATTGCCGGCGGAGGTTGGAGTTGGGCAAGCGTTCGATGGAACCACGCAGATGAAGCATCCACGATGGACGGCACCTTCTCATTCAGCTGCCCCTCAACCGGTTCCTTGAGAAGTGCTGGCCGATTTGGCAGGTCCCGGAGGGTTGGCGTAGCCTCCTCTTCCGCCTCGTCATGAGATGAATATAGATCGGATCTAGCTTCTCGCGATGAATCGGCAAACGCCACTTTGTTGGTGACTCTAGTAGGCATCGCGCTTGATATACGGGCTTCTCGCCGCCGAGAACGCGAACCTGGCGAGTGAATCTCCAAGTGCTCGCACTCGTCCTCGGTCTGGCCTTCAGTCCAAGGCTCGTCATCGTCCACTTCATCATCGTCCACTTCATCATCGTCAACATCCTCCTCCGCCTCGTAGTTGACATCGTGATCATCATGAGCTACATAGTTTCCCTGCCCCGCATCTTCGGACTCGGAAGCATCATCGTCGTACTCTGGGCTGGAAGACCGACGTTCCAGCTGTTCCAGAAGCATATGGACGTCTGCCTGATCCTTGTCGAAGGCTATTTGCGTCGCACTCCGCCCTCTGCCATCGACCACCTCGAGGTCAGCATCACCGTGTTCGACGAGAATCCGGGCGCACGCAAGTCGGCCACAAGCGGCAGCGAAATGCAACGCCGTGAACCCGTTCCGATCCCTCGCATCAACATCGATGCCTCGTATCACAAGAGCTGAAACAAGGCGATGGAAGCCTAGGATGCAGGCGAGATGCAGAAGGGTCTGGCCCGTAGCGTTCGGATGGGAGATTGCTTCTGTGACGGAGATGGCTGCGGTAGAAACACCGTCGGTCTCCTCGTCGAGTTCAACGTCCATGAGATTTAGGAATTCGATGATAACCGACTGGAAGTCCCGACTCTGCCTACTACCCGCTGGCGATATCATAGAGGCTAGGTCGGCGGATGACTGGATGCGAGAAACTGATGGTGAATGGTGATGTACTGAGCGCGACAGCAAGGACATTTGATGACCACCACCGTTTCCTCCGCCACCGGAGGTATGACTAGAGCTGGACATATCCATGCCAGAGTTCGTCCCAACGATGCGCATCGCCACATTCTTGGCCTCTTCGATCCTGCCGGTCATCTTCAGGCCAACAACCTGCAGCGCAAGTTCCATCCTGTAATAACGCCAACTTGTTAGACAATTCGCTGTAGCGTGAGGAAGAGAACTTACAGAGCGCGATCCGAGTTGTCTAGGTAGGTGAACAGTTGGAGACCCCGCGTGCCACTGCCTGCACTACCACCAG
This sequence comes from Tulasnella sp. 332, assembly GCA_019632285.1. Lineage (NCBI taxonomy): Eukaryota > Fungi > Basidiomycota > Agaricomycetes > Cantharellales > Tulasnellaceae > Tulasnella > Tulasnella sp. 332. Next base: position 107,319 of record WSTV01000004.1, on the reverse strand, counting down.
CGCCACCATTCATCCCAAGTCCAAGGATCCCATCTACGTCTTCCATTCCACTTCCGTTATTGGATACAAGGGGGATGCCCTTGAATCCGACTACAACAGGTCCAGGACTCGGGCTGGGAGGTAATATACATACAATGGTGTTCTCGCTCCACATTTGAGTGCTCGTCGCCAATGTATCTCCGAAAACGCACTCGTGGGAAGGGCGGAAGTTGGCACCTAGGATGGTGACCTTGATCCCACCGTGCATTGGACCTGACGATGGGATAAGGTGGTGGATTGTGGGGGCAGGCGCCTGAGGTGCAGAGGAGGAAGAAGCCTGAGCGGGCGGTTGCGACGTCATGGAGCTTGGATAGTGGGCCAAGAGGGCCGAAAAGTCTGGGCCTACCAGACTGTTGTTGTTGACGGGGCTAGCTGACTGAGGAAAAAGATCTCCGGACATCATACTATGACCCATGAATGAGGACATGGGCGAGCCGAGCTGAATGGTGTTATTGTTGTTGCCAGCGTTCGCTTCCATGTTGGATGGTGACACTGGGTTCGACATCGTGGTTGGAGACTGATGCTGCGTGTACGGATGCTGTAGTGACTGGAACTGCTGGATGGGAGAGGTCCTCGTGGTCGAGGAGATAGATTGAGCCCCTTGGATCGATGGACTGGGCTGCTGCTGGGCGCCGTCTGGCATACCACTGCCTACCATAGCGATCATTGATGCGAGTACGGCGTCCAACTCCGTAGGATTCGGTTGCGAAGTCGGAGATTGTACTGTGCTCGCGGTGTCCTGGGGTGACATCCCTGCGGAGACAGGCATCGAGCTGAACGCAGACATGGCGTTGAAGTCGAAAGGACTCGTCATGGAGGTCGCTGATGTGATCGAGTCCCGATGTGGCGTCGTCCAGTTCATCTCCGGCGCTGTTGAAAATCCGTTGCTGGCGTTAGGGGTGATGGAGGACATCTGGATCGAGCTTCTCGACATCATGTGGGGTACGGGTTGCGTCAACAACATGGATGGACCGGCACCAGGTGGAGGTGATGACCTCCTTGAAGGCGTGGTCTTTCGAGACGACCTCCCACTGATGGTACCGTGCCTGCCTCCAGACTTCTTCGAGGCCGATGACGGCGGAGCTCCGCCTCCAGCGCTGCCTGGCCGACTTGTGGCGACGGACTGAACACCAGATTTGCTCTTCCTCCTCACTTTACTGGAAGAAGGGTCACCGGAATCTTCATCCTCGTCCATATTCACGTCACCATCGACCTCGATGTCTTTCTTTGCCCGACGTTTACGCTTCTGCTGCGGCTGTTCATCACCGTCCTCGTCCTCGTCGGCAGCACCGCTGTTCTTCTGCGTAGATTTGTGATCATCAGTGATCATAATCGGAGGCGCTGTACCCCTTCCGACGATCCTCCCAGCGGCGTCACGCATGGTAAATATAACCCTAAAGAGTCGAGAGAGAATAGTCAACAATAGCCCAAAACGTATCAAAGGTTAAGGAGTCCGTACCTGAAGCCAACCTTTTCACGATGATGCCTACAATAGCATGTAATCCGCACAGGTAAACTGGCTGTACCGGTACTGATATCCACAAGCTCGTGACAATTAAACAGCACGATCCTGCCCAGATCGTCAGTTTCCTCCTCTTCTGCGCGAATCTCGTCTTGAACGATCCGGGGAACCGCCGTGGCCTCGTCCTCAGATTCTGAGACGTCTCTCACGGGTCGCACGCGAGTAGCCTTCTTGCGTTCAAGTCGTTTCGCCTCACGCTGGATGCAGTTGGTGCACGAGTGGACTTTGAGGTTGGGGGCTGTAGCGCAGATGACTTCGGTAGAGAGGTAGAGGGTCTCGTGGGTGAGCGCTTCTACTCGAAGTTCGTCGAATCAGAGTCAGAATGAGCATCTAGTACAATTGGTCTTTCTGTGTGCCAAGATGGCTGACCTTGCTTGACGTCCTTCTTCGGCCTCCGCTTCGTGGTTGCGCCCTTGTTCAGCCGTAGCCACTTCCAAGATGCAACCCGCCTATAGGACTGGTTGGTCCCATCCTGCGAGGGTGTTGTCGGCATCATCAGGTCCAGATCCATCTTGATCTGCGTCTCGACACGAGATTTGGCCCCTCTCTCGGGGACGTTCCCGATGTATATGGGCAAACTAAATTTTGGATAACAAAGCAGGAAGAAGAGAAATAAAATAGCATCGACGCCATTTGTCAGCTTTCCATAATTCCATGTAATATTTCCAGTGGTTTTTTTTTTGCTCACTTGACACACGATGCCTTGCTGGGATAGATGGGAGCCTCGGTAGACATTCCGTCCAGCCCAAGTTGTTGTTGTTGTTGTTCGGCAGAGCTGACACCTGGCGTGGGCGGAGGCAAATTCAACTTAACGACTGCTGGTGGCTGCAGTGGCAGTGGAGGCCGTGGATACTGCTGCTGTTGGGAATGCTGCGGATTGATCGTCCTGGATGGGTTGAGGACGATGGAAGAAGGGTGTTGCTGCTGATAGATAGGGTACGCTTGAGATAAGTTGAGAGTGTCGGGGTAGGAAGCTCCGAAGGAAGTGTTCGGGGCCGAGATCGGATTCTTGGTATCATCCGGACTGTTGATCTTGATACTCACTGATGCGAGTGTGTCATCCATGTCGGGAATGCTGCTTGGGATATGGAGCGGTAGCGGGGTAGGACTTCGAAATAGCAGAATTGGCCAATGAGAATGTAGAGATCAGACCACGCATATCCCAATCGTTTCAGTTAGGACTGAGACACGAGCGCTAACTCACTCGAAAGCGTCTTCCTGGATGAATTCTGAGAATACAGCGCCCCCATCGTTTTCATCCTCGGCCTTCATCATGCCCACCCCGTTTCCTGCTGCGTTCCCAGCCACTCGGGAGAGCGCGGAAAAGTCGTAATCACCATTTCCAGCCGCCCACAGGTTTCCATCAGGACTGAATATGTTCTTCAATTGTACTGTAGGGCTACTATTGGCGTCGTTGTTGTTCGAGTCGGGTGCAGGGTAGGCTTTCCAGGACTGCTGTGCATGGTGTGCCCCATCCGTTGGGTGGAAGACAAAACTATCAGGAGAAGAGTGCGACGATGGGGGAGAGTTGTCGTTGTCGTTAGAGGATGGAGGTGATGAGGAGCGTGATCTTGAAAGGAGAGTGGTATGCATTGGGGGGAGCAGCGTCGCGAGGAAGTTGAGATGTGGAGCGCTCGCGAGATGGTGGGGATTCAAATTAGTGCCTCACGTGGGCTCCGGTGGGTGGGAGGAGATCACAGAATCGACCCGACCTTGGTATCTTGCCCAGTATCTGATTTTATCCAATTGGCTAGCTATAACCTTGCATTGCTTGGCTGTTACCTCCATGCCGAATCCTCCCATGGGCGTTTGCGGAGCCACCTACCCTACACTGTGGACCCTGGGCCGACGACAAAAACCAGTGGGGCCCTTCGGATTTACCTCATATTGGAATACTTCTATGCTGGTCTTTGCAGTCAGAGTCTAGAATAGCGGGTCGACGCTATCGGTATTTGTCCAAGTCTGGTGTGGCCACGAAGGCACTGAACCGAGGGCCACACGAATGATGACAGTCAAACCAAAGCTGAGCTGTGGAGAAGGTGTGGGGTGCTATGCATGTCAGAAGCGAATCAATTTGGCTCAGACCGACGCAACGGTCATGCAAGACATCTCAGATTCCACTGCAGCGGCAAAGACCCACCTTCTAACCCAAGGCCTTCAGAGGGATCTGCAGATATACCAGAGGTCTAGAGCTTTGACTCTCCACAGGTGGGTTCTAGGCTCACTTCCCCTATGATCTTCAAAGCCACCGAAGACGGGTATAGCCATCAATGGCTGCCCCTGACACCTTTTCACGCTTGACCTATGGACTGACGACATTACTTAGGAGCTGTGCTCGGATTGGCGGGAGTGAAGGGATACTGGAGCAAGGTCCTCTTGATATACAGTGGACTATGTAATCAATAGTGACGCGTTGGACGATTGTAGGCATAAAGCACTGTACAATAGAACATCTTAGGACCGGTTCATTACAGCCGTAAAGGTCTTATTCGAGGCGACTCCGAAAGAGAGCGACTTCTGCTTCTCAGACTCGCAAGACTCCGAACCCTTTTCACTCTCAACTCAACCCTTTCACCAACAAGCACCAACCCTCTATCGTCGAAGTAGGTCGAAATTCTTTCCCTCAGACCACTTCACCGGCCAATCAAAACATTTTGATTTGATAGCAAGAGGATCAACAGATCTTGGGGTTGCCGAGCTTCACATCGTTTCTTCTTCTTCTGCTTGGGGTTCTCTTTCGCAAATTCCCTTCTCCCTGGCCCACGTATCAATCAGGGGAGGCCAGATGTAAGATTCAGCTCGGAAATTTTGACGACGATTCAGGCGCAATCACTGGGGCGGATTCAGAGAGAAATGTTCTTCTGTTCTCAGATCTTTGAAAATGGCCACGTCTAAGGGGAGTCGACGCACCGGTTGGTGCTTTCAGTTCATGCTAGTAAGCTGATGCTGGTCGGTAGCCTCCCTGGTTAGCAGGCTGGATCAGACACTGGATTTGTTCTCTCAAACACGCCCCTCACCGAAGATCTGCATACAATATCTTCCCGTCGAACTCCTCGAAGAAGTCTGCCTCTACTTCTTATCGGAGTTCTGTGACCACGAAGATTCGCTATGCTACAACGCCCTTTGTCACCTAGTCCAGTCAAAACTATGGTTCGATACCATAAAGGTGTGCGGAAGGCTCTGGACACACGTGGATTACCATGACCCAGAGTACAATTGGAGTGCGGCCCTCAAACTCTCTCAATCAGATCCGCTCATCGTGCACCTTGACGAGTCAGAGACCGTTCAGGGGGGCCCTGAACTCATCTGGTCTGCAATGGTGGAAGCATCTCCCCCTGAAACTCCGCATACATTGCGCTTACAACGCAGAGCCTTGATCTCTCTCCGCTGGAAAGCAACGACACTCCTGGTATACAAGTCTTTGGGTTGTAGATCCATGATTACACGAGAGCGCAACCAACTTCGGATATCTTCCACGGTCACGCGCCGAAATTAGTCGAGCTTGGCCCCCCCGAAGTCGCCCTGAAGAACTGGCGCTCTCCTTTACTCATTGGCCTTGGTCAATTGAGACTATCGCGGATAGACCAAGGACCGTCGTTGCAGCAGTATATCGATGCGTTGCGGGGATGTCCTGAAATGGAAGGGCTCTCCATCAACAACGTAGAGTTCAGTCCCAAGACTGATGAGACACGCCGAAATCGTACTTCCTTTCATGATCTACCTTGACATCCAATCCGTAGACGCGGACGCTGCTAATATTCTCCTGAAAATACTCAACATCCTAAACTGCTCGTCATACGTAGTCAAGTGCGACACCGATCCGCGACTTGCCGTGTCGCGTGCCATGCCGCCGTTCAGATCGCCGCTCGAGAGCGTCGAGAATCCGAGCGTCACATCGTCGACTGTCGTCCGCGAGGACTCTTATAACGTTGGTAGAAGAACCTTTCTGTTTGAGATCGCGCTCGCCATGGAAGAACTGAAAACACCACTGTGTACGCGACGTGGCCTCAGTCTGGAGCTCAACTCGTCGCTCACAACAGCAGTTCACCAAATGGTTGAACTTCTCGACCCCTTGCGAATGGGTGAAGATGGATACTTCATTTTATACATCGTCCCGTGGACCGGAGAGTCTATCCTTTCGGAGGAAGACGTCGCTCGCTCGCTGTATCGACTCCCGGTAGTCACCGAGTTGAAGTTGTGGGACTGCACAGGAGTGGAGTCGAGGAAGTCAGCCACGCTGAAGAAGTCTGCGGAGACAGGCTGCAATGCCTGGCTCTTTCCAAAGATAACGTCTCTAACGATCCACGAATGTCCACTACTCGACGCTGAACTAATGGTGAAGGTGGTCAAGGGATGTGCTGCTGCTTCTTCTGAGCGCGTGGGGGCCGATGTTATCATATCGCTACAGAACACGTCAATTAAGGGCAACAGTGCGATGAACTCGGCAACGCCCTCCGCCATTCGAGAAGTTGTCGACCGTGGCGCTCACTGGGAGAGGTCGAATGACAGTAATGCGGATGAAACGGAGAGAACTGGCGTGGACAGCGAGGAAACGAGCAGAAATAGCTCTATCAGTGATATCCATGGTGGGAGTCGCTTCAGCAAAAGTGGCTTGCAGCAAAGAGGACTTTGAAGCAACCCAGGCCTCTATAGACGACCTTCCCGATGAACTTCTTATACAGGTCTTTCTCGACTACTTACCAAGAGCCTGTGAGTTCCGTATCTCGAACAAATACTACTGAGCCCTTCGTCTCCTGACTCAGGTATCAAAGACATGGTTCAGGTGATCAAGGGGTGCGCAGAACTCTGGAGGCTCGTAGCTCCGCGAATGACAGATCCGTCTGGAGAGCCGCTCTTAAACACTCTGGATCCCATCCGCTGATCGTGCATGTTGACCCATTGGGGGAGGGGGGGCCACTGATGCGAACCCTATCACATGCTGGTCTGTCGCGTTGAAGGATATCGCCCGGTAGCAGTAGCAGTCATTACAGATCTTGTTCGAACCAGGTGAAAACATGCTGTTATCCCCGTTGCCGAAGCAGCAATGCCCTCAACCTACGATACCTCCAGGTGACGAACTTTGATGGCAGGGGAAATGCATGTACAACCTAGTCTGGATATCTTCAACGATCACGCTCCTGAATTAGTCGTGCTCAAACTCTCTCGGGTCACCCTTCGAAACTGGAGTTTCCCTGTACTCGTCAGTCTTCGCCAGCTGAAGCTGAAGCACATGGACCGAGACATCGCTGTAGCAGTTCGTCACATTGCTGCCGGCTTCCCCCAGACTGGAACCGCTAGCCTTCGGCCCCATCAACTTCAGCGACCCCGGCGTTACAAGATAAACGGACATTACGCTAGGTTCTTTGTCCTCGTTTATCATCGATGGTAATGACAATCCTGTGGGTATGAATACCCTCCTCGACATGTTACACACGCTGCGGTGCTCAAGTTATTCTATCTAGCGCGACGCTGATCTAAATAGACTTATTTCACTAACAGCACCGTCCTTGAGGTCAACTTTTGGCTGGTCCCAGAATTGAACGATCCGGATGATGATAGAGCCTGATAGCGCGAAAATTAGGCGCGACAGTCTGTTCAAGGTCACTTTGGCCGTACACACACCCCTCTCGACGAGCGGTACCGTTTCGAACTCGAATTCAACTCATCGGTCAGGGCAGTCGTTGACAAGAATGCCGACCTTATCGACTCGGTACATATCGGAGAGAATGGCACATTCTTTCAGCTGTGCACAGGGTTGTTGGCCATATCACCATCGATGGTGACGGGGAAGGTCCACAAGTCGCCTCATCGCCTTTCGGTCGTCACTGAGTTGCATCGGTACTGTTGCGACGGTGTGGACCAGGAGGAGCTGAGCAAGCTGAGGACATCTGGACGTAAAGCTCACCAGGGCTGGCTCTTTCCACGCATGACGAGCATGACAGTGGATCACTGCTTCGATACAGGCCTTGAAATCATCCTAAAGGTGGTCAGGGAGCGCGCGGCGGGTGCGAACGGCATAGGCCTCTGTGTATCCACCGCGCTACGGAAGGTCTCGATCCGAAATGGGGGATCGATGGACCGAGAGACATTCCCAGCTATAAATGACATCCTCGGCGAAGGGGCGCATTAGGAGGGACTAAAGAGCGAAGACGATGGTGCGTAGGAAGCATCCCGCGAGGCTTGGCCCTTAATAGGAGAGATTACCGCTTTCTCGGTGGCTGGTCAGGGGAGGAGAAGCTAGACATGGAGGGTTATCCAACAATTGACAAGCTAGCATGAGGGTTGACACACATGCGCTCACCATGCACATTTCTACAGTTATTTTAGATCCAATTTTCACGAGGTCACCAAACACATGCATTTGCGTCTCTGCAAGAGGAACGAGGTGAAAGAATTTACATGTGCATGACCAAATGGCAGAGCTGGACTGCCACGGTCGCCCATCGCCGTCGTTATATCCTACGAAGATAACGTTAGTCAAACGCAATTACGAGGCAATAGAAGTCGAATGTCTCAAGTAAAGGCTTGTTGAGAGTGAGAAGGGTTGAGTATATAATAGATTCTTCGGTTCCTCATTCCATCCCAACAGCAGGAGAGCCCCTCGAACTGGTGACACCGCTACTCTGAGCATTGTTATGTATCTTAATCGGTATTCTTCTCAATCGTGAGCCGCATCTCCCGGCACTCACCAGGAGCCCTACCCATTGTTTAGCGAGCCTTGCGTGAAAGCCCTAGAGCGGAGGGCTCTGGATGTCGGAGACCTGGCTTATGTCGCATTCGACCAACCCACATTTTTACTCGCAATCGACGACATACCACAACTTATCTCACGAAGTGTCAGGCCTTTTCTTCATATACCGATCAAGGCGAGCATGATCGCGACGTCTTCTACTGGGCTGCGGCGTCAACTGGGATTCCAAGCTATGCCCGAGGTCAGCCCTCTAATTCGAGAAGTCGCCTCAGAAGGACGTTGGGAAGATGCTTTGAGTGTGATTTATTTTATTTTATTTGGTTAATGTGGGCTTCCAACTCCATTTCTTTTTGGTAATTTAGTCTAGCTTAGGAAGTATGCTATGGCTGATGACTCTGAGCCGATTGCGTCGAGATTAACCTCGCGAGGCTTTGTGGAGACAGCTACGTCTCAGGTCCCCGCATCCACTCACAACACACACATTTTTCAGCCGAAGAGGCAATGTTACGTGCGTTAGTGTTGGAGGGACGTAGACTTGTTGTGAAGGTGGAAAACGAACAGCATCGGGTATTTCCGTACCGGGGTGCCGAATTCAATTCTAGACCAGTGACGACGAGCTCCCAACCTCACCGCACTCCTGTCATTCCTCTCTTGCTGCTAGCGTCCTCCACTACAACGTCGGCGGGTAGGCAGATGTACAGACCTCAAGTCCACTCAAACATCTAACTTATTGACCTCCATAGATTTTTCATTAGGGGTCCTCATTGCGCGGTGATTCGTGCTTTGTCGCGATTCCATTATCCCTTACCTCCTCTAGTGATCCCTTTTATTCGTGAATCTGGGTACTGTAAGCCTCATCACTATCTTCCGATCCCTTCGGAGTCGTATCTCGGACACACCGCCTGATTCTCCTATCCCTATCAAAATGAAGTGATACCCACTAATGTCCACCAACCTAAACACACCTCCCAACGAGGAGACTACCCCGACCCCATCGACTATAGGACCCAGCAGCAGTCGCGCCAACACCAATCTCCAAATACCAGGTGCTACCCCGCACTGGCAGAATCAACAGACAGATTCCTACTTCCCAAACGCGACTACCACACAGCAGCGCACACGGCCCAATTCTCCCTCGCAACCTACTACCACCCGTCGCGCCATGCCCAACCGTTTCCCTCGCTCGTCATCCACAACTTCACTCTCCCAAAGACAGCGCGTTCAGCCGCGGCGTAGCGACAGCGTCGCCAGTTCCAGCTTTAACTCTAGGGGTGGGTACAACGACACTGGGCCGTTCTCCGAGGCAGAGGAGGATGGTGGTCACCCATTCTCTGATGACGAAGATCTGCGAACGCCACGAAGGGGTAGGCCGCTATCCGTCAGCGGCATGTCGGTGCACGAAGCGGTGGCTGCAGGAGAGGAGATCGGGCCTGACGGATTGCCTCTAGATCACGAATTCAATGAAGACGACCCGCTCACCGTCAAAGACCGCCAGTCGCTCATCAATGTCCAGCACCCTTTCGGTCTGCCGATATGGAAACCTGCGTTGTACAAAAAGTCTAGGACGGTGACACGAAACGCAGAGACCGAGCTTCACGCAAAGCCGTCGAGGGCGATCGAGACGCATTACCTACCTGGGAACATCTTCTGGACGGTCGTGTTCGGATGGTGGATGGCCATCATCTTCCTCGTTCCCGCGTTGCTACTATACTTTGTCCCAAGGGGTGGGAAGCAGTATTCGCGACTACTATACGGTCTGTCGTGGTACATCTTCTGGCCTTTCGGCAAGTATGTGCAAGGAGATGGGCCGGAGGAGGAGGAGGAGGAGGATGAGGAGGATGAAGAGTATCAGGAGACCTCGACTGACAGCGACGTCGAATATGGTCGTCGGGAATCTCAGCCTGCTAGCGTTGGTAGCAGTGCGGGGTCTGGCGGCACCATTCGTGGTCCACGAGCCACTGAGGGAGAGCCTGTTGCACTGCCCACCGGCTTTACAGCATCCGCATCATGGGAACCCATCTTCGAAAGCCTACCCGAGACGACCACGCTCCTCCGCACCAGCGATTCGTCCCACCTCAAGTCGTATGGCTCCGTCCCAGCAGACCTAGGCCCAAGCTTCGACGCCGTCGCAGACGCCAAGAGGCACTGGCTCGGCCGCGCGTGCTTCTGGCTTTTCCTCTTCAGCATCATCTTCCCGATCATGCTGTTCGTCTGCCTCATCTGCTGGGCGCTCGTGATCACCATCCCAATGGCCAAGCTCCAATGGGCGCTGATCAAGTGTCTGATCTTCCGACATAACAGCATACAGTTCTGTTCTGCGCCACAGACAGTCCTCGTCTCGTCCGCGTACGCTGGAGATGAGGAGAGGCCGATCAGTAATGGTACGGAGGGTTCGAACGGCGTCGATCATATGGAATCTGCGTTTACAGTGAAGAGCCTGCCTAGGTTGGAGGCGGGCCAGTCGGCACCAACAGGGAGCCCGAATTCTACCGTCCTGCTCTGTACATACCGTGCGGTAGGGTTGACGTACTACAAGTATACCGTCGGAGGCGTAAACATTCTCTTCGTCAACCTCATGCCCGTCGTATTCTTCGTCATTCTGGATGGGTTCTTCCTCCTACCTTATGTCGATCGGAAGAAACACGCTGGCGAGATCGTCGCGCCGATCTTGAAGTTCTTTGCCTCCCGGGCCTTGATCTTCGTTCTGTCTTTGGCATCGGTCATACCATTATCATACTTTATAGGCATGGCAGTAGCTTCGATCAGCGCACAGAGTTCGATCGGTATGGGTGCGGTCATCAACGCCACTTTTGGTTCTATCATCGAGATTATCCTCTATGGGATCGCGTTGACGGAGGGTAAAGGGAGATTGGTAGAGGGTTCGATCGTGGGTAGCTTGCTCGCTGGTGTTTTGTTGATGCCTGGGGCGAGTATGTGTAGTGGCGCGTTGAGGCAGAAGGAACAAAAATTCAACGCCAAGAGTGCCGGCGTCACGAGCACGATGTTGATCATGGCGATCATTGGGACGTTGACTCCGACGCTGTTCTATCAAGTTTACGGCAATGTACGTTGCCATATTGGCTGATAGCCATTGATGAATTCTGATCAGCTTTCCCCTCAGTTCAAATTGATCTGTAATGGATGCGGCCTTGGAGACAGCGAGACGGAATGGGATTGCCAACAGTGCTATTACGAGCACCCAGACCCCGTCACGGACCCCTTCTACCAAAACACAGTCAAGCAGCTCATGTACTTTTGTGCCTGGATCCTCGTTTTTGTAAGCGTTTCTCGTTGACTACCTGGGTGAGACTTCCGTTTATTGAACAAGCGGCCTGCCGTTCACGCGTCATAGTCCTACCTCATCGGTCTCTGGTTCTCGCTTCGTACACACGCAAGTCAGATCTGGCAGAACCCTCAACAGCTGATGCATCCATTAGATTTGAACATCGGAGGTCCAGGGGGAGCTCCGACAGGGACTGGACGCCAATCGATGTACAACCGTCTCGTCGCCTCCCAGCTGGCGCAAGCCATCCCTCAACAGACGCACAAGCTCCTCCGCAAGGCCAGCGTCTTGACTGCGCAAAGTATAAGAGGGCTTGGTGGCGATGATGGTGGTGGCGGATCACGAAACCCTCAGAGAGGTAACTCCGCGGGCAATGACGGACGGAACACGGCCGCACAGTCGCCCTACCTTGGGCCACTCCCTGGACCTAGCTCTGTTACCCAAGGTGGGACCCCCTCCCCGACCCTCCGACGTGTCTCATATGCTGCTGGGCGTGGCGGCGGAGCTCATCACATTCAAGGGACGATGTCGCCGACGAACCACATCGCTCCCCTTCTTGAGACCGTCTCCAAGTCTGTTAAAGATCCGAATGCACCGCCGTTACCCTTGCCGGAGAACATGACAACGGAGGACTTTACGCGGGCCGTAGCTGTGACAGTGTCGGCATTGAGGCAAAGGGACGCGGGTGCTGTGCACGCGGCTGGTCTTCACAGCAGTGGACATGGAGGTGACGCGGCTGGCGGACATGGGGGTCACGAAGCGCCTAGTTGGAGTCGGATAACGAGCGCCACCGTTCTCTTGGGGTGTACGGCGTTGTATGCGTGCATTGCTGGTGAGTATCATGAGATTCGATCATCAGTCCAACATGTCTAACCTTCATATCATCACAGAAATTCTTGTCGCTGTTGTTGATGTCGTGCTAGAAGGATCCGGAATTGACGAGAAGTTCTTGGGTATCACTCTTTTTGCCTTGGTCCCTAACACCACCGAGTTCATGAACGCCATCTCATTTGCCCTCAACGGCAACATTGCGCTAAGGTCAGCGGAGACAGTCTATCTCATTTATTCCGCATCTGACGGCGACACTGCAGCATGGAGATTGGTTCAGCATATGCCCTTCAGGTGTGCTTGCTCCAGATTCCGGCTATGGTGGCATTTTCTGCTTGGTATGATCCGCGTCATCTGGGATCGGTTGCCGACACCTTCACGTAAGTTGAACGTCGCATTAAGTGATAGGCTTTGACGACTGATCCTTTCTGCGGTGTGTAGGCTCATCTTCCCCCGATGGGATGTGATTGCGATCATCCTTTCCATCTTCTTGTTAACATATACATACATCGAGGCCAAGAGCAACTACCATCGTGGAAGCACATTGATACTGAGGTATGTAAATCTGGCGCTTAATGATTACATTATTCGGAGGACTAACTGTTGCTTTCATGCCTTCAGCTACCTCGTTCTTACGGCTGGGTTTTACTTCACGCCATCAAGGCTGGAAGAAGAATCACTCACGCGATGGTTTGGTGGTGGTGGCATCAACAACAACACATCCGTACCGTCGTTCTCATTGGCCCAAACAGCTCATACTATGCTCCTTTCCCTCTTCACTCGCTAAGTCCTCAAACCCACGCTGCTTACACATACATATCCTTGTTTCTTTATTCCTTCACGTCAACCTCATGAATTTCCCCTTTCTTGATATGCTCCTAGGAAATTGCCATCAGGTTTCGAGCCTAGATTCGTGGTCCTGGACTTTCTTGTGTTCTATGTATGCCTCGCACCGTAATGTACCTACGCTCTGAGATATTGAGGGTAACAATCCCTGCCTGAGAAGAGAATCAGAAGAACCAGTATAGAGTCTGCCACGAGCCAATTTCTTGGACAGAACACGCCGCGATGCAGTCCCAGACGAGTATTCTCGTCTGTGTGTTACGTCACGGTCCCCAACGCTCTAGCGCAGGGGATGGGCTGTTCGTTGTACTTCTATCGCTCCTCCATCCTTATCTGAGGAGTTGCGCGAGTAAAGACTTATCAAAGAGTCCACCTCGCGCGTTGGCTGCCTGAGAGCAGACTCAGGACCGCGCTGCGCGCTATCAATTACGTGTCTCGCTCATGTCGCACTGGTGCGCAGTCAGGCCTTCTAGGTAATTAGATTCGTTCTAGCAGCCGGAAAGTCGGAGATGTCGCTTTATAAACAAGTCAGAGCCTTCACATCGGCGCATCACCATGTCCTGAAGGTTACAAGGCCCCTGGCCCCTTTGAAGACACCTTGACAATCCTGTGAAGCACAGTTATTCGTTCACAACCAAACCACGATGCCAAGCAAACCTGACGAATATTCCCCCTTTATTCTTTCCCTTGAAGACACCTTGGAGGGCCTTGGGTGCGTTCTCCAGCCCCTGTTCGGTATGGAAAGAAATTCTTTAGCTTGCCCTCCCTCTTAGGCCGCTTGATGTCCTTATCCGCATTGGCTTATTGGCTTGCGAACTTGAGGATAACGAAGCCCTCCATCCTATAGTTGGTAAGCAGGAGCGGTCTGAGAGTGGAAGTATGGTAATCAGCGATGGATGTCGAAGATCGAGAAAGGACGAAAGTGGACATGATTAACGAATAGTCGATCCCGTGCGCAAACGCGGGATCATCTGAAGATGCATTATTAGCTGACAGATGGACTCCGTGCGGAACAGGAAAGGATATGACGGACTATAGTTTCCAATAACCCCACAGATAATGATGCATGCATTCTGGTCCAAGCGGGTCGGATCAAGCTCCAGCGTCTCAGCTCCGACTGCAATAGAATACATCAGTTAAGGGTCCAAAAATATCGGCCTCTAACTGGGATCATAGGTATATACCCTCACCATTGTCAAGATACACATCCCTACAATAGAAAGACGTCAGATGGTCAGTTTATCTTGATCAGAAGTTGGTGAGCACCGTAATGATCACTGAAAAAGAAGACGAAACTCACGATTTACTGAGCTCCTGGTCGAATGCTTCAGCGTACGCCTTGGATCCTTACTTATAATCGATACACTTGTCCACTCCGAAACTTTCGACCCCTCGACACTTCTCGGGCCCTCCCGCGATCCCAACCACCTTGGCCCTTTGAACTTGGAAATTTTTACAGCCAATATACCAACCCCACCCGGTACAACCGGCTCCCATAGCGGCGCCAAGGGGAATACAGGGAATACATAGACTGACGAATGGATAGACAGTCAGTAGTGGTGAAATGGCCATGAGAGCAGCATGAGCTCTGTCGACTCACTTCTCAGAAATCCAGCATCGCATGGCTGGGTCGATTGATACGTAATCCACTCGGACGAGAACCTGCCCAGACCTCTGCGGAAGGAGGGTATCGGATAAGAATGGATTGAATTGAGAATCAGACCAGTCATCGCTCTTGTAGTTATATAGAGCGCCGCCACGCCACACGCGTGTTTACTGAGAGTTTCTTCTCATTATTCCATCAAGCTCTCTGCGATGTGCTGTAGTATCATAAGCCTCCGCCAATCTCGTCGCGGAAAGGGTAGCTGGGGGAGTGCTTACATATTTATCGAAAGACCTGTCGTGGTTCGGAGATGAGGATGAGGCACCGTAACTACAGCCCCTTAGGGAATTAAACCGAACGAAGCTGGGGACTCCGTTGTAGAAGATGCTCAGATTTGGAGCACCCGTTCCGTGGGAAGCCGCTTGGCGAAGTGGAGGCCTGCCCCTCAAGAATAAATAGGATAAGCGCTTGCCGTCTCTCGCTATCTGATGATCTCTTATAATTAGGAGCCTAAAAATTCTGATATATATATTTCATTCTGAAATTCCGCTTGTTCGCAACACTTCCGCGCCGCTTTGCAGCGTTTTGTCTACCTCCGGCCCTCCACTATGGTCTCTTTGAGCCCGTTTTATTCGCACTGTGAGAAAGACAGACGTGCTCCCATTGGCTCCAACCTGCCAAATTTGTTGTGCTGTGGCGCCGCCCCCATTTAAGATTAAATAGTTGCTCCGACCTTGTCCCCCTCCTGTGCAGCGGCAGGGTGTCAAGGGGGCCACTGTTGCTCTTACGCTCACCCAGGGCAGCAACCCACACATTGAGATAATCGAAGGCTCCTGAATGCACAAACGGATCTCGTCAGGAGGGCGGATGGATTAGAGTGAGCGAGAGCGTGCACAAGCAGGGATCGAAGTTGAATGTCGAGATGGAGTGAGCAGACAGCGGGAAACATCATCAACCCGTTGGTGGAGGAGTACGACTTCAGTCTCTGGTCTCAACGGGAATTACCCTAGCCAAAAGTGCAAACACAGCCTGCGACTCGTTCTGCGCCCCCATATACCTCGTTGTTCTCAGCACCGAAATTTACCCAATGTCAGATTTCAATTTAATATATTTGCACGCTTTTATGTTGAACAGATTACAAGGCACCCGGTTCCTTTGAGGATACCTTGACAATCCTACGAGAATAGCGTCAGTCGCCACGACCAAAACCACGATGCCAGGGAGATCTCACGAACATTTTTCCTTTGTTGGTCCCCTTGAAGATATCTTGAAGGTATCGTGGGGCATTCTCTAAGCCCTGTTCGACATGAAACGGAATTTTCAGCTTGCCCTCTCGCTTCCACTGCCTCAGATCCTTCTCAGCCTCGGCGTCTTGGCTTGCGAACGTGGTATAAACGAAGCCTTCCATCCTGGAGCTGCTAAACAGGAGCGGCCTGAAAACAAAGGTTTTGGGCATCAGCAATCGGCGCTGAAGGATTGGGATCAGGAAAGAGAGTGAACTGCTTGCAGATAGTTGATGCTGGGAGCTTTTGCGGTATTATCTGAAGATGCGATGACGGTCAATAGATAGACGGCGAAGAACAGAATAGAGTGACTGACTGTAGTTCCCAATCGAGCCGCAGATGATGATGCGTGCATTCTGGTTCAAGTGGGCCAACGCAAGGTCTAGCGTTTCGCCCCCAACTACAAGTCGCCGTCAGGAATGACACACAGATTAGCCACCGACCAAATTCGTGAGCCAATTGCTCACCATTATCGAAGTACACGTCCCTTAGACGAAACACAACTATCAGCATCCCTGAGAGCGTGCCACAAAGCCCCGACTTACAATTTGCCAATGTCCTTGTCGAACGCTTCAGAGAACGCCTTTGATCCTTGCTTGTAGTCGATGCACTTGTCTGCCCCGAGACTTTCAACCCATCGACACTTCTCGGCCCCACCAGCAATCCCGATCACTTTAGCCCCCTTGAGCTTGGCGATTTGTACAGCCAATATTCCCACCGCGCCAGCCGCACCAGAGACCACAACGGTCTCACCAGGCTTCACCAAGCCAACATTAAGGAGGCCCTGGGGCGTTCCGTTTCGCAAGTTAGAATCATGGTCACTCGGGGCTCAAGGAATATATCCCTCACATAGTATGCGGTCTTGGAGACTATCGATGATACATCATCAGTCATCAAATCGGGCGAATCTAACACAGTGAGCCAAGCCACTCACCCATGTCGGCCATAGAATCAATGTATTCATCAGGCCTAGTATCTGCGGAGCTGTCCAGTACATGATATTAAAGCTCCATATAGTGAAGAGATGTAGAGGTGGCTAACCTGACGACAACTACGTCCTTAACATCTACTAGCTGATATTCCGACCAGCCTAATAATTGCGCGTGTCACTCTATGATATGTTCAATCAATGTGTAGAACGAATGCATACCACAGTACCAGTTCACAACGTCTCCAACCTTGACCTTGTCATTGTTCTCGTCGCTTTCGTGTACTTTGACGACAGTTCCCATTCCATTAGCTCTCATAGTGTCACCAATGGGTATAATGGGCATGTACGAACTGACAGCCGATAGATGGTCAGATATAGTTTGTGACCTTGAGACATTACGAGCTCTATTGACTCACTCTAGGGAAACCCAGAGGCGCTGAGCGGGATCGATTGACACATAGTCAATCCGTACAAGAACCTGCCCAGATCTTTGCGGGAGGAGTGCATCGATGGATTCCTTCTCGACTTTGAAGGTCGAGGAGTTGATATCGGTAGTTGGCCGCTCAACCAGAGCGATACGTGCGTATTGGCTTGGAATAGACATGTCCTTTATAAGACTAAGAATGAGGATGGATTGGATTGAAGGTAAGATCAGTTATTCCTCTTGTGGTTATATAGTCAGCGCCTAAGCCATACGCATATGCTTGCTAAGAGTCTCTTCTATTCTTCCATTGAGTTCTCTGTAATGTACGGTGTCAGCCTCCACCAGACTCTTCTCGGAAAGGTAGCTGAGAGTGTGCTTATACATCCGTCATGGTTCAAAGACGGGGATCCCACCTGGCACCGTAACAAGAGTGAAACCAAGAAGGTGTGGGGGATGGTTGAAAACGTGGGATGCCATGACGGCCAATCCAAAACGGATATTTGATGTATCAGTATGTACTTAAAGGCTGCGCCGCGATGCTAGATATTGGAATAGACGCAAGGCTTGGGTGCCGTCGCGCCAATCCCTGAGCAGCTGTTGAATCATTACACCTGTAGATCAAGAGATTACTCCCTGTTTGTACCCTCAATAGGTAACATAAACTGGGACCTGTCCGTAAAAGAGCATTCCTTCCAGCATGGCTTGGATCCGGCGTCTCACGGAACTGGATCTCATGATTAGGTGCGTTGTGAAATGAACAATTTCTCTTGAATGACTACGACACAAACAATAGCTTCATCAAAATTATTCCAAGGAGCGAAGGCTGAACCTGGGATTCGACTCCTCTTCGGGGTACCAACCATTTCACCCCTTGCATCCCTTTCCCGTCTCGTCGGGCCGGGTAAAACCCAGGCCTGCTCAAACATTCAGCTACACACCAAGTCGTCTAGATGAATTGAGGCAAATTTGCACCCAGGGCACACTTTCTAGGAAATCCTCCTTGGGTGATAGGATCATGCTTCTCGTCCAAACGCGGTCGCGTTTCCATTTTGGCCAGTGCCAAGGGGCAGAGTCTATTTTTTATGGGCTTGTGCTCTGCTTTGTTCACAGCCCGCCGCCCATCCACCGCTCGAACAGTGGGTAGTCCATCGGACCTTTTACTGTCTATCCTATATAAGAATACGGTCTCGATGGCGTTCATCTGCTAGTAGCCGGCGCGCAGCACCCATGGTGGCACTAGGACTAATAAGATGCTGACGCCCATTCGTTGTTCTGGAGGACAAAACCTGCCAAAGTAACAATGCTCAAATTGACAATTTGAAAGAATATCTATGAAGGCGACGCCGGTTTCATGTGTTTTGCCCCTATTCTACAATTCGTTGGTACGCGGAAGTGGGAGGGGGAAACGGTCCTGGAGGGGCACGCCACTTGAGTGAGAACTCAAATTGTACAAGGAATACATACTATCTTTGCCAAAGTACAGAGTGGGACAAATAGAGGAAAGGCACAGGAGTAAAAGGAGAGTGGACCCTGGTGTCCAACGGAGAGTACACGGCCAACATTCGTCACATTGTCGCTTGATGGCTGGCATCGCTATCCTGAGGATCGTCGCCAATGACGACGGCGCACCAATCTTGTTGAGGTTACTTATGCATAATTGTTACCTACCTACTCTGCCCCCATATGACCGATCGTCATTCTCATATGTCAATAGAGATGGGATGCATTCATCAATCTCAGGCTTGATATTACAATCAGGAATCCGCTGCGGTGGATAGATTACAGGACACCCGGTTCCTTTGACGACACCTTGACAATCCTGAGGGCACATTGTTAGTCACAACCAAACGACGATGTTGGGCAGGCTTCACCGACACTTCCCTTTATTTATTTATTTCCCTTGTAGGTCGATCCATAGGGTCTACCAGAGGACATTGTAGGCATCTAGCATGTAGATATGCCTGAGTTGTGCGCATTCCAGGCGAATCGTAGCGCGTCTCGTGAAAGCACTTTCACCTATCCTTACTGTGTCCTGTGGCGGAGACCCCCTAATTATGGGCAAACCATTGTCTTTTCCAATTTTCCCTTCCTGGCCACTGGCTCACGTGGGATCGTTGACATTTAATCATCCATGAAGGCGAAGGGTGTTTCGGAGATTTCATCTTCATTTTGTAGTTCTACTGGAATTACTCGGTGTCCTGGCCACCCACCAGTACGGCACAGGGACCGTCTGAGCCTCCTTCTATATCCATGTTACACCTCGTCATTCTCACCTACGACACCACACGTGTACTTGAGGAGGTTCTTCTTTCGATAGCAGACATCACATCGCTGGGTATCGATGTCCCGCTGACGGAAATATTGCGAGACATCCGGCTCTTGTAACGACACCTTGACGACCCTATGAGCATCACGTCTGTCATGACTGAATCACAGTGCCACATAAACCTTACGAGAAGAAGAGGCGCCTGGATAACTTAACGCCAGAGATTATTGTTCCGTCAGTCAGATATCTCTCGACATGTGAAGGCGTACCATGGCGTTTGATATCCGCTATTCGCCGACGGGACGGATCGTTCTGCGTAATTCGGTATCATCAGCAAGCCCATTATAATGAGGACGGAGATGACAAGGGGCGAGACCACTTTTGCCCAGATGGGCAGCGGTTGGATACCAGCTCGTCATCGGTCTTTGAGTAGTTTCTTTGGTAAAGAACACGGCAAAAACGCGTTACCTATGCCAGAAAGGAATGGGCCACCGGAAGGCTTTGAGCCGGGAATCAGACACCAATATTACAACCGTTAGGGTTGCGTTAGTGTTTCGTAGGTAATGGGCTGGCCTTTCAAGCTGATGTTCATACGCTTCTTGAAGATGGTGAGTACAAGAGTTTAACTTGAACAAGTAACCAGGGGCATGCTGTAGCCGATCAAGCCACGGAAAGCTGCCTATCACTATATCCGTGTGAAGGGATTCTGCCTGGGCGGGGCAACTTGTATCACAATAAGTCATTGATTGTGCGCTCTATATAAGTAATCGGAAGAGAGATTGAGGAATGATGCGACAAGGCAATCCGGTAATGCGAAAATGATCCAAAAGACGACGGAAAAGTAGGCTAACTTCTCGTAATATATTCCACCTCCCATCTGCCAGTCGTCACATCTCCCATCCCATCACCCTCTTCAGTATCGCTGTCACGGCCAATGACTACCTCACTCGGGCCCGTCTTCCATGTCCATGATGTTCGGCGTCTGCCATCCTGAGGAGAACAAAAGTAACCATGTACGACAGAGAATCAGTTCACCATGAAAAGAACGGTCGCCGAGAGCACACTACACGCTGAACGAACGAACGAACGAACGAAATGACGCACCATGTCAAACGTCACAGTCTTCAAGTTCGGGATGAATCCACCCAACTTCCACTTCTCAAGGATCGACAACTCCTTCTCTTTGAGGCCCCTGCGCGCCTTCTCTAACACCTCTGCCTGTCGGGGATTCGGCACAGGTCGGCGGCGATGTTGAACGCCAGGTGCAGGCACCAGTCCATCTTCATCACCGACATCATCACCGGCAGTGACGACAAAGGTCGTATTGAAGTTGACAGGCATGTGCATCGGCATCGGCGGTGGTGGAAACGGGCCACCCCCGGTTCCTCCAGCGGCGCCAGCAGGGGCACCATTGCCACCACCATCACCAGCGCCGAAGGCTGCAGTCTCCAACGCCGTTAGGTCCTCCTGCATCTGCGTCAGGTTTGTTTGTGTCTGCGCTATCTGCTGTTGGAGTTGGTTCACGTTCGCCTGAGATTGCGCAATCATGTTCATGATCGCGGTGGTCGTGTTCTGGATCTGTGCACCCAGTGCATGAAGGCCAGCATGTGGATTCTGTTGTGGAGGATTCTGTTGCGGTGGAGGCGGCGGCGGCGGCTGCGGGGGTGGTGGCCCACCCGGATTCGCGCCGCCGGGACCAAATGTGAAGAAAGGGAAATGGGGAGCGGCAGGCGCGGTTCCAGCGTTTGGAGGTTGTACTTGGGGAGCATCTCCTGGCTGACCAATGTTGTGAGTGATAGTTCCGTGAATCAGAATGCCCTGACCCAGGCCAAGCCACGGCATATTTCCCTGACCTGGAAATGGGAGCGGTCCTTGAGCGCCAGCTTGATTATCCGCGTTCAGAGGAGCCTGCCCCCCTATCGCACCAGCACCGCCGCCAGCTGCGCCTGCATTCCCAGGTGGAGGATTCCATGCCATGTTCATGAGGTCCTGTAGGTAAGGTGGAAGCGGAGGAAGCATCGCAGCAGGGCCTGGAGGTGCTGTGTTGACTGCAGCCGGCGGTGGAGGTGGAGGGCTGAAAGGAACTAGTGCTGGGGGGTTGGGCGGGTTAGCGGTAGGATGATCATCAACGTCGATTGGGTCGAGCACATTCACTTCTACTACTTGCTCCTCCAGCAACACCCATTGTTCGTCTGGCGGCTGTGTAGGCTCCCCAGGGTCGACTGGTGGCTGGGGCGCACCAGCGCCACCGTCTGGTGAACCTGCGGTGAGATTCAGATGGAAATTGACAGGAGGGGGAAACGGTGGTTGTCCCGCTTGGTGGAGTTGAGCGCCAAAGTTGGTGAATATATCGAGTACGGCGCCAGCGGTGGCAGGAGCAGTCCCTGTTGGGACCATACCCGCAGCACGAAGGTGAACGATTGGGTGCGGAGCGGGAAGAACAAGATGTTTCAGCTTGGAGAACGATGCCAGTGGTGTGGTGAACGTGTCCGATTGGTATATCGCGTAAACGTCCTAGAGACGGGAAAAAGCCGATTTGAGAACTCCAAGGTTCCTGAACCATTATATGAGATACTGACCTCATTGATGGCAAAAGGGCGTCTTAGAGTGATGGTCTCTAACCTGGGTAGGTGGCTTTGCAGCGAACCCCAAAGCATCGGCCCCACAGTCGTCATATCATTCACTGCAGCATCAAACTGTCTGACAGATACGGACGCCTTGGCGAGCTCCGGTAAAGACGCCAAGATCGGGGCAAGCACGGAACGCGCGCTTCCAGTATCCTTCACGGCCACACGGCGTACGGGGCGTCTAGGGACGAGCGCCGCAGCCATGGGAGAATTGCAGAGGATGGTCTTGAGCTGTGGAAGTGCGTTCCTGGGGATCGTTTCCCGTTCAGCTTGGAACCAAGGAGCAAGGAGGTCGACGATGGCGGGTTGAGAGACGAGGAAATTCACCATCATGGGGGACAGGTTCAGATCGACGATGAACCTTCGTAGTCTGAAAGGGGGGTTGACTGGGAGCCAAGGAGCGGCGAACACCAGCTCCGCACGCCCTGGTTCGCCCCCGAGAGACAAGGAATAGTCTTGGAGGTTGTTCATTTTGACAAGGGTGCGTGTTACTAGGTCACCGAACGGCTTCATGACGCGCCCTAGATGCCGACTTTTTGCAGTAGATGCTTGAGGCATGCCGAGCATCTGCCACACTTTTTGGTAACGGAAATGTACGGATCATGGTAATGTTTGGATTTAGAGATACGATCTTCAATGATCACGGGATGGAAGAATTCTTGCTTACGAAGGAACGGTTCCGAGGAGTTGAGTGAGAGGTAAATCGAGAGCCCTCGGATATAGTTGGCTAGTAACGGTCTCCTCTGGACCGCCTGGAAGCATCTGACGACTTGGCTGGTGCTCTTGAGGTGGATATGTGCGTATATGAGGCGCTCAGCTTCAGCGCGGAAGGTGGGAGACACCAATGAGAGTGAGAGCAGCGCGCTTGGGGTGTATTTGCCAGTAGCGGCGCCATTATACAAGACCGCAAGAATGCGACCGATAATCTCTAAGCATTCACCGAACCGAATTTCAATATGAATCCTCGAGTTTTCTTTTTGTTTAATAAAAAAAGTTATCAGTGCCAGACTAACCCACTGGTAGCTGAGTAGCCATTTGTCGTGTGGTCCAAGAAGGTAAACGTAGCACCAGGTACGAAAGTCGGACCGGGCGGATGATAAACGGTTCTTGTATGTGCACGAGATAATCCGATCAGAAGGGTACAGTACTGGTACTAGCAGTAATGCAAAAGAGGTAATGATGTATAGAGGGGGTGGAGGCGATTTCTAACGCATCATATATATGTCAGTCCAGACCCCAACTTTCTCACGTGAAGGTGGAAACGATCGACGTCCTGATTGGGATAAAGCTCCTACAAATTCTAAAGAGGATGATAACCAATCTAGGACAACGTTGCATCGACGAATGTGGGCACTGTACACGGGCCCAACTTGGTCATCATGCGATGTACCGTCTTTGTCGCAGGATCGATCCAGGCCGCTTCGCGAGTGCTGAGCGTCGTGAAGCCTGAGGGAAGCATGGAAGGTGGTCGAACACAATGGAACAAAAGGGTCGACAAGGTTAACAAGTTGGGGCGCTCTGACGCACCTGGCTGTATCGTCTCAAACACTTTCTTTTTTGGGTTAAGCTGCGGTACGGGTTCAACGTCTGTAGGAAGAAATCAGGGGATCAGTCTAGGCTTCAGGGCGCAATGACTTGTGAAATACGTGCCAGCATATTTTTCTCCCTCGAAGAACACCCGGTCTCCGGGTTTAGATCCCTCCGGCGGGTCGACTATCTCAATACCGCCATCCTTTCCTGCTTTCGATGTTGCCTGGAAAATGAAGTCTGAGCGAAGGAACCAGCATGTGCGGTCGATGGCCAACTGACACAAAGAACCATGCCGTAGCTCTTGATCCCCCTCATGGCAGCTGGCTTGAGATTTGCCTGGAAAATCAGACGGAATCCAGCATCAGTCGGATTCTTTTATATTGTTAGATATTTGGGGACAGAAAGGCCTCACCACCACAATGAGGTACTTTCCCTGCATCTTGTCGATGGGAATGTAGTTGACCAGACCGGAGATGATGGTTCTTGGGCCACTTTCCTCCCCTATATCAATTTGCTACATACAAGTAAGTTAGTGAGCAATACTCCAGAGGACCTATCCCTGTTGCTTTGCTCACCTCGACGTATAAGCCGTCAGCATCTGGATGCCGCTTGACTAGAAGCAACACCAATTCAGCGGGTGGATTGGAGCAAGGGGAAATGAGCTCACCATCGACGATATGGCCAACACGCAAATCAATCATGGCGGGCGAGGGTTCCCCAGAGTCCGCTGCTGCAGCAGTCGTCGCAGCTACTCCCTTCTTGCTGGATCCTTCCGCAGCGGCAGCCCCTTCCTTCTTAGGCTTCTCTTTCTTCTCTTTCTTCTCCTTGCTAGGAGCTGTCCCTGAAGATTGTGCGACTGGCTCCTTTGGTGGTGTTGCCGTGGACGCCGCCGAATCAGCATCTTTCAATTCAGCAACCGGAGCTTCGCCCTCTTTCTTCGCTTTCTTCTTCGCAGGTTCCGGCGCCTTCCTCTCTAGCTTGGGTGCAGACTCGATGATGGCGTCTAGCGGGATCAATGCAGGTGCGCCTGCCGCACTTCGAACGGACGGGAGATTTTGGATGTGATCAAAGTAACGAGTTATCGATGGGGTGGAGTAGAAGGTGGAAACCGGATTCTTGAAGATCTTTTCCTAAATCCAACGAAACGACGTGTCATGTGAGATTTGTACGGGCCGGGAACGCTGATACCTCGCATGCTCACCATGACAGGGTGTAATTCAGCGTAAAGGGCTACATCGGCTACCGTCAGCTCAGTTCCAGCAAGGTAAGTCTTCGTCATCAGAGTATCATCCAAAGGCTTCATCGGCATTGTTGTTAGGATGAGAGGGGTTCGGCGGCTAAGGAGGTGAGGTTTACCTTTAACCCATCTTCCTTCACGAGATCTCCGGACGAGATCTTCTCCAACCATTCAGACACCGTCGTCACGTCTGCGTGACTCCCAGACCCAGATCCCTGGCCAGACCCAAATGCAGATTGAACGAGCTGCCGAACGCTGTCGGGAAGCTTTGCAATCGATTCTGAGCTCATAAGCCTTGGATATGATCTCGGTATGGCAGGAAAACGGTGTAGATGGAGGCGTGACTTGATCGTTGAATTGAAACACACCCGCAACATTTCGAGTCAATTGAAGTCACGCTGTCCTCCCCTTTCCCACGTCGCTTGGATTGAGTTTGGTTTGAACAGAACCCTGGATGATTTAACTCCAATCCTGAGGCCCTTGAGCTCGGGCAGCGAGCTGAAGCCAGTTTCTCTTCAATGGGGACCTTCTAGTTCCTGCTTAGGAGCGTCCGCTGATATCAATCCAAATCCTGACATTCCCTTGATTTATCCGAAGCAACTCAGCATTCTCCTTCTAAGACCCCAGTCTCATAATATAGCGTGCATGGAAGCGTCTTGATGGTTGAGTTCGAGGCCTGACCACTCCAACATCGCCCAACGGAGTAAATCAGAACTACTTCACCCCTTCCGTACTTTCCCGCACCTTCCCACTTCCTAATCATCTCCTTTTAACCATCCTCTCGCTTAGATCGATGATGGACACCCGCAAGCATCGACCCACCCTTGTATTCTCCTCTAACCCCGCTTTTGTACTAAATGTGAACCAGCAGGTAACTGAGGCGCGTTTGAGCATTTGTATATGTTTGTTTGCAAGGTAAATGTGACCAGTGTGTTCTCTTCCTACCAGGGTGCGTTGTCATCCATAGGATCGCTGCATTGCTTCGACGGCGTTCGGCATGGATCCTCTTGTCGTATGGATCACTCGGTCTGTTGCAAGGAACATGCGTGAGCTGTGGCAACTTCTTCAATCCGTTCTGCTTTTTCCCCATGGAAACACCTAAAATAGCGTTGGCAACCGCTCAGGAAGCCGGGTACCTGTCACCACATATAAAAGGGCTGCCATTTGCGTTGAAAGCTACTCGCGCAACTGACCTCTTTCTTGTCTTATTCTGTTATCTTTTTGCCCGGTGCAATTCAACCTTCAAACACCCCTCCTTCTCTCGACGAGATCCCTTCACACACTCTCTCAACAACCCATTCATTTGGCTCTTCTTTTGTTCACCTTTACTACTAACTTATAATGGTGTCCATCACACGTCTCCTTCTCATTGCCAATGTTCTCGCAACTGGGGTTCTTTCCGCCAGAATGCCGAGACATCGGGGCGTTGGCTCTCAAAACAATTTAGGAAAGAGAACGACAGGTTCTAAACAAAAACACTGCACCCGCAGGCAGTCCAACTCAACCTCTACGGTGTTAACAGTCGCGTCGTCGACGCCTGTTGCGAGCAAGCCCACCACCACTATCATTCCCCAGGTTGCCGCGGTCGTTACTACCAAGGCGGCTCCGACGACGACCGTCGTCCCCCCTGTAGTTCACATCGAATCGGAACCAGCGACCACCCCTGCGCCTCCTCCTCCCGCCCCGACCAAGGAAGCCACGACCTCGGTCAGCGGAACCTCTGGTGGACTCACCACCGACCAGATCTCCCAATTCCTCTCGCTCCACAACTCGATCCGCAGCCAACACGACGCAAACCCGTTGACTTGGAACGCTGACATGGCGAACGCGGGACAAGGGTGGGCCAACAAGTGCGTCTTCCAGCACAGTCAAGGGGAATTGGGACCATGGGGCGAGAACATTGCAGCCGGGACGGGCTCATCGTACGATGTCGCAGCGGCCATGTCGAGCTGGACGAGCGAGATATGTGAGTCGGGCTCTCTCCTATGTATCAACTCATTCTTTATTCGCGATAAGATCTAAATGGGATGCACGCGTGACCCTACAGCTCAGTACGTTCCAAGCGCTCCCGTGGCCTCTCATTATACCCAAGTCGTATGGAAGGGGTCTCAACAGGTTGGGTGCGGTCTCGCTCCCGCATGCTCCAACCTGTTGGGTGCAGGAACCGTAAGTTCTCATGACCCCATTTTCCTAACCCTCATATGAGATCAGCAAACATCGACCAACGCGACGCTGTATGCCAACTTCTTTCTTAGGGACCTGCCAAATTCTTTGTTTGCGAGTACTCCCCTGCGGGCAACGTCGACGGGGAGTTTGCGTGAGTTCATAGCTTGATCCATTTACTCCCCTCAAGCTGACCTCCAAACTCGCATGCAGGGAAAATGTTTCCTGAGCTAGCAGACGATTGTAGTGGTTCTCTTTGGCGAGAACTGGGACTGGCGCCTCCAACTCCTGCTTAAGAACCATCGTTAAACACCAATTCATGGCTAGCGTTTCGTGTCATTTCGATATATTTTGGATCTGAGCCTTGAAATGGCGGGTGCGACACCTGGGTCCGCGAGAATCTATGGTGCGAAGTTTGCAATCCCTGCCATGCTTGGAAAATCCCTTTCAGAACCTCGTTGAAGACGTCCAAGCTTCCCAGTCGTAAATGTGAAATCTATTTAGTGTTTGCACATTGCAGAGGAAACTCAAAAGAACGGCTCTCAACCTATTTCTTCAAGGTTCTCTGCTTCTCGGCATGTTCGACGATCTTCTGATCCACGAACATCCCCTTCCGTTTCCTTACGGCGTCCATGTATCCGCGAGCCAGGTTCGCTCGATCTGCTTTCTCTCCTAGGTCTTCCAATTCCTCTTCGGTAGTGGGGACCCAGAATGGATCTTGATCGAGGATTTCATAGCTGTCAAGGAACCACATGTGGGTTAGGAATGCTATGAAGACGAGAGCATTGAAGAGGGGGGCGTACCCACTAAAGATCAGCTGTGGACTTGCTGCTCCAGATGTCCGTTTCCGGATCTCTATAATGGTTTCCAAACTTGACACAGGGAGTGCACCTGAGTAAGTGGAAGGGCTCACCATCCGCGAACCCAAAACTTTCGACCACAGGAAGCAGCGCCCGAATAGAGAAGAAGCTGGTCCCTTCCTTCATCTCCTCTGACACGATACGACCTCTCCTTCTTGAAACCACGCCATACATCTTACCAAGCACGTCCGCTGAGAGATGTTTAAGAAATGCGCGATAAGTATACGCAGAGAGGCGTCAGATTCTACGGGTCACATACTCGCAGCTTGGATATCGCACGTGTACATTGCAAGCATCAGTCGCGGAGACCAGTCCAGGAAGCCTGAGCGACACGCCTCCTTCACCGCTGATATCAATGAGCCTGTGACTTGCGCCATTTTCGAGTGGACTGGAAAGTGTTGACGATCAGCTTAGGCAGTGTTCAAGGCCAAGCACGTTAGGACTTACTGTTGTCAACATCCGCTGCGCGGCTTTCACCTCCAACTTGGATCGAGTCTACAAAGAAAGCCATCCCTTGCATAGGCTCGGCACATAATGCACCTTGGAACGCTGCCAGTTGGAATCCCGTGTCGACGCAGTCGTCGAACTCCCTGAGATGACGGGTTTCGCCCATGATACTTGCAGCCGGCGTCGTACCCTCTGGCGTATCACTTGGCGAGCGTACATCAGGACGAAGTAAATTCATCTTCTGAGACCGTTTTCGAAGCCTGATGGAACATGTGCACGGTTAAATGACCCCCCCGAGCAAGCAACCAGACCACGAACCCACTCACGACGTGGACATTCCTCCCATCCGATCCACTAGAACGTTCGGCCCAACATGATGGGGACCGAATGCCCAGACATTATCAGCAATGTCGACCCATTGGCCTCCAGCGTCTTTAGAAAGCTTATCCAAAGCCTCGAAGAACTCCTCTGGCCTAACCGTAGCCTGCCTCGCAATCTCGTCGTTCGCAGTGTTCTCAGTTAGATACTCTTCAGTCGGAACGGCATGGACCTTTCCGCCCTTTCGTGATTGTGCATGGCCTTCGCGATGAAGACGCTTGAGGATGGAGACGTTCGATAAGAGGAAATCGGCCACCGTTTGAGGGAGCGGGACGGCTCGGATAGTAAATGTGACGAGGCTCTGCGAGATAGAACCATGCACAGTGCCCCGTGGGGAGTCTTTCGTCTTGGGGGGTGCCATGTCTTCAAACACAAAGCACGTTGGTGATGGCCGAAAAACATAAGTCTGGAGGATACTGACCTAGCCCTTTGACTGCCACTTCGCGGAATGGTACGATCGGTTTAGACGCCTGTATTGCTACCTTGGCGAACCGCTCCCGTAAATCTTTTAGGCAGCGCTGTGAAGGACCGTAACATCAGCGAAAGTGAGGTCCCCATGCAGGTAGTTCAATTGTGATTGACCTCGAGATGAAGCTCGCCAGCGGTAAGGATCACGTATTCTCCAGTCTGCTGTTGGAATGTCTCCACACATGGATCGGCTTGGCTGAGTAGCCTCAACCCTTTGATTAGCTGGGGCATATCAGCTGGAAACCCAAAAGGGTCAGAGACTATGTTCTCTCAGACGACCTATGTTCAGCAGACCCACCTGGATTCTCTGGCTCGAGGGCAACGCGCACGATTGGCGCGGCTTGATCCGTGATGCCAGCCAAGTTTACCAGGCAATCCTTCGCAGATTCGATGTTGTCAATGCCGGGTTCACCGACCGCAGAAGTGCTGCTTAAACTACACAACGTAGCGTTCCGCCACACGATGCCTCCCAGTCCTGCTAGCGCGAAGACATTCCCTGCAGCCACCCTCTCCACTGGTACAAGATCTCTCCCCATCATCACATATAACGCAGTAACATCGACGACGGCGATGTGTTTCACGTTAGATGGGTGACTTGGAGAAAGGCTAGCGTTGTATTTCGGCAATGTGCAATATAGCTTTGTTGAGCGAGTGATGGTCCCGGAGTACAGACGAGCAAACCCTAACAGGGTTTCGTCCTCGGATACTTCTGCCTCCCCATCACTGCTGTCCTTCGACACCACAGGGATGGCTCCGTTACTTGACTGCGTGTCGGAGATGGGTAGTCTCTCTAAGAGGAGGGGCATAGGTGTCTTCTGAGCACCAGTGGCAAGCCTAGCCTCCCTGGCCTCCCTTCCTTTGGCCCGCATCTCATCCGCAGTGACCGTCTTGCGTTTGTGCTCAGGCAGCTCGCTCTGTGAAACAGCGAACATCTTGCTCACATATGCCACGACGAACGCCTCAGGTCCGGAGCAGCAGTTGTAAAGATCTTCCTCGAGTTTGTTCTTTGGAGGCACATTCACGAGATCATCGAAGTGTCTCTCAGGATGCAGCATCTTGGGTATTCGAACGCGTTGTGCGAAGGACGGAGGCGGGACAACGTCGACTACAGCCTGGAATGTGCATGTTGAGACCGGCAACCATTGAGAGAAGATTAGAGAGAGGAGGTTCCGAGTATCTTTTGACTTCAGGTCACGAGGTAGGATCTTGATATTGAGTGTCTGCACGATCTTCTCGACTTTGTCAGGATTGCTGTCGATCAAGAGCTGAGTGAGTAAGGTGGATGCTAAAATGTACTTGCAGAATCACATACGGGTTCAGGATTACATTCTCATATACAGCCCAGATATTATCCAAGACGAACTGAACAAATAGCGGCTTGAGGGTCCTGCCTCGCAAATGCTTGAAGCTGATGACACGTTTGGTCTTGGGATCGAGATAAAAGTCTCCCCACAATACGCGCCGAAGATTGGCCTCATTTATCCCTAGCTTCGCGGCGTAGAGCTGCGCGAACTTGCCGATCCTGAAACCCCAGCCGTCAATAGCCGACGCAAAAATGACGTTGCCGCGCTCCGGGGAGAAGTAAATGTCTTCATCGTCCTTCTCTTCAAATGCGTCATTTTCGGGCTCAGCGGCGGCATTCGCTGTGGCTGCATCCTCCCCTTCGTCGGCTGCTTTCTCCTTCCGTTCAGCCAGGCGACGGTCCCGAGCCTCCCGCCAACGAAGGTCATCGTCCATACGCTCACTTGCAAAGAAGCTTCCCATTACGGCATTGACCTGTTCTATCAACTGCGCCAGATGATGATATGCCTCGATCGGAGCCAACTTGAGCTCAGTCACCAGCCTATCCACTTTATTGATGACCAAGATGGGACGCAACCGGTCCCTCCAGGCTTGTCTCAGGACTGTGATAGTCTAGAAAGATGATTTGGGTTCATGGAGTCATGCCCATGGGGAGTCTCCAAACTGACCTGTGTACAAACTCCCTCCACAACATCTACGAGGACAAGCGCTCCGTCGCACAGCCTAGATGCTGCTGAAACCTCAGTACTGAAATCGACGTGCCCAGGTGTATCGATCAAATTGATCACATAGTTGGAGGACGAGTTCGAGCCCTCTTGAAACAATATGATAAGTAACCAATTCCGCATATTAGTTCGTTTCGGTAACTCACCGCCCTTCGTGTCTCGCAACATCTTGAACCGTAAAGACACGGCACTACTCTCCATAGTTATACCACGCTGCTGTTCGTCATCCCTACTATCCATGTATCGTATCTTCCCTGCCATCCTGGCTGAAATGATATTATTTGCAACAAGTAAGCCATCAACGAAGGTGGTTTTGCCATGATCTGAAACAGAAAATGTCAGCGAGTGACTCGCCACATCTCCCGGCCATCCTCCACCCACCGACGTGCCCGATAGTAGTAATCACCCTCACCTGTTCTTGATTATCAGCCATTAATTCGGGGGCTTGGAGTCAGGGAAGAAAGTAGAAAACGGTGCCGAGGACTTGGCGGCACTAAGGTGTCACTTACCGAATTCTTCCGCCTGCCACGTCTCCGGCCACGTCTACTGGAATATCCCTCAACTTACACTCATTTTCATTCAACAGACTTTCCAACTCATCTTGACAACCTAGAGTTTTGCTTCATCACTTTACTTATTGTCTAACATGACGTTCGCTCGCTTGGTGGTCTGCGTAGTTGGTGTCTATTCCATGTTCTTGGTAAGAAATATTTGTTACGAAGTCTTCTACACTCGACTAATTCCCCTTGCAGCTATGGGCAATCGCGCAGGAACGATGTACGCCTCTCGAGAATATCCTGAGACCGTCATGCTTACTAGAAGACCTCTGTTGCAGTATCCGTGCCGTTTGTATCAACAATCACCGGAAAACCAGAAAAGTTCAAATCGGTGCTCTTCCTCAATACAGCGCAAAGCGCAGCCAGTGCCTTATCTTCCCTGGTATACATACTATGTACAAGGAAGAAAGGAGAGAGTCTCAAGAAGGCGTTTGGCCTCTCGATCGGGATCACTGGGAAACACTCCTCACACACCAACGGGTCGTCCAATGGCACTATGAACGGGGTCGCGAATGGCAATGGCCACGCAAAGGAGAAGAACACCTCACCTTCCTCGACACCGCCACGACCCTTGACAGTGGGCATGCGACGACAGCTCTTCCTGCGGTACCTCCAGTGCTCTTTCTTTATCACCACCGCAGCGCCATTCGGCTTCGCCTCCCTCTCGCACATCTCTTACCCTACTATGGTCCTCGGAAAGTCTTGTAAACTCGTCCCGGTCATGCTCATGAACGTCCTCCTTTACCGCCGCAAGTTCGCCGTACACAAGTACTTCGTGGTTACAATGGTCACTGCCGGTATCACCATGTTTATGGCCTTCGGAGATGAGAAGAACGGGAAAGCCAGCAAGGGTGTCGCGCAGTCGAGCTTGTGGGGTCTCTTCCTCCTCATCGTTAACCTCCTAATCGATGGTGCCACCAACTCCACGCAGGACGAGATCTTTACCAAGTACAAGGTCACGGGGCAGCAGATGATGTTCTGGATTAATATCATCAGCACCGTCGTAACTGCCGTACTTCTGTCCATTCCTCTCCCTTATATCCCGACTATCCATCCTGGACACAACTGGGAACGAGAGATCGTACAGTCCATGGGCTATGTAAGATCACATCCTTCGGTGATCAAGCCTCTCGCCGAGTTTGCTCTCACCGGTGGCCTCGGACAACTCTTCATCTTCGAGACGCTTCAGCATTTTGGATCTCTCACCTTGGTGTGAGTATCTATGACAATGACTGAGGCCGTCCAAAAGACTGACATTGCATGTGATCGCTCTAGCACCATTACATTGACAAGGAAGCTTTTCACGATGCTGCTATCCGTGATCGTATATCACCATTCGCTTACACTTGGGCAATGGGCAGGAGCCGGTGTGGTGTTTGCCGGTATCTCGGTAGAAGCATATATCAAGAGGAAAGGCACGTTAGATTATATCTAATTTAGGATCGACACGTACCTTGCTAACACTGTAACTTGCATCTAACAGATGTTCACGCGAAGCGTGTCATGCAAGAGAAGGAGAAGGCTAAGATCAAAGACTTGTAGCGGAGATGTTCTCAGCCAGTATTTTACTGTATTACTACAATTATAGACTATATGGGCGCGAGGATCCGATCGGGAGCTTGAAATATCCCGGGAAACGTGCCATCGCAGGATACAATGGAAAGTCTGTTGATAAGAATAGGCCGAGAACGCAGGAACGAAGACCCAAGAGGGCGGTGGTAGACAGAGTCATGCGCAAAAAGTGATCATAGAAGCGAGCACAGAGAACTGGTTATGACATCTCGACATCCCCCACCGGAGCCGGTTGAACAGCTGCCATTGCTTGCTTGTTGAGCGTCCGAGGGAGTGGTGCGACCCGTCTCCGCGACTCAACCCTGAGCGTAAGAGCGAGATTAGCGAACACTTTGATGACCGAAGATTCAGATACCCACTCAGCGTCGTCATCCGAGTCATCCTCATCTCTCTTTCGCCTTGCGACGCTAACCACTCGGTTTTGTCCACCACGCATTGCAACCT
Source organism: Tulasnella sp. 332 (assembly GCA_019632285.1). Classification (NCBI taxonomy): domain Eukaryota; kingdom Fungi; phylum Basidiomycota; class Agaricomycetes; order Cantharellales; family Tulasnellaceae; genus Tulasnella; species Tulasnella sp. 332. The sequence continues at coordinate 73,296 of WSTV01000004.1, read as the reverse complement.
CTCTAGATGCTTTGTATATCGGCTCATACTCCTATAGCACAACACGGGATCGAACATGTTGATGAGCATCATTTGGTCGATAACGGATAGGACATAAAATAATACCTTGATCTGCGTGACGAAACCACTATTGGGCGAGATGCAATACCGCCGATTTTGTACTAGGTGCAGTGCGTCTTCCCATGACATGTTGTATTGTTCCATCACGAACATGATGACAAACGATGGCGAGAGACTGATTCCACCTTCGACAACTATATGTCAGCTTGGGACGGGTCATGATGCGGTGTAAGAAAACAGACCATTGCAGTGCACCAGGACTTGCCCGCCTCTTGATATAGCATCATTGATGAACTGTTTTGCTCTGAAGAATGAATAATATAAGCCGCGCATGTTGAAAAGTGATGCGATGACCAATAGAGAAAGGCTCACTGAGGGAAGAGCCGGATGAGATTCTGTTCCTCCGAGTCCACTACATCCAGGACAAGGTACTCGAATTGTCCAGGGAAGCGCGGCTTGACAGAGAACGCCTCTTTCGCATCGCGTATACATAGACTAGGAATTCGGTCACATCATAAGAGATGGTCAGTTAGCGAAGCAACGGCGACAGCAACAGCATCCACTCACATGTGCGTGACACCAAGCGCCTTCAGCTTATCAAGATCCTTGGAAACCTGAAATGGACCCAGCAAGAGACCTGGTGTGATCTCCTGACATTCCCTCCGCATCTCATATCTGGAGCAACGACCAGCAAGAACGCGAAATGGGAAGAAGCAATCGCATCAGCGGCGCGTAAAGCAAGAGGGCGTCGAAAACGGCCACCGCTGCCAGTGGTTCTTGCTTACCGCCATTCAACGTCAGAAGTGGGAGTTATCGAGGGCGCATTATGAGCTGGCTGCATGGCCGGTTCCATTGAGTGTACCGTTCCAGGAGGATATGCGGGTTTTGGGGGAGAAAGATCGGAGGCGATGAACGGGATGGCGGGAGTTTGGATCCTGACTGCTACACACGGGTGTAAGGCAGTCATCTCCGGAAGCGCGTGCTGCCCAATCACAAGGAGGGGAACGATCACCACCAAACGCCACACATCATGTCAGATGACGAAGAGATCCCGTAAGATAGATCTGTGCAAGCAACTGCCATGATTTCGATCTGACACTTTCTGGCTCAGTGAACTCATCGAATATGATTCACTTCCTGTAAAGCCAGAAACAGCGCCGCCAGCAAAAGTGCCATTGACAATTATTACAGGATTCTTAGGTATGTCAGATCATGAGTGGAGTATGCGTATGATAAAGGGCTAAAGCTACGTATATCTCATCAGGCGCGGGCAAATCAACGCTATTGCAGTCAGTATTCTATTGAACACAGATAGGACTTCCCCAAGCCCGGAGCTCAACTCTAGACCCTTGGACGCTTCAGATATATCCTGACAGCGAAGCATGGCTATCGAATAGCCGTCATCATGAACGAGTTTGGCGACACGGCAGATATTGAAGGTAATGCAGTCGCCAACGCCATTGGTTGTTTTGGTGCACGTTTGGGCTGACTCAGACCTGAACTCCGGATCATGCGGCGGAGTACAGGCCGCAAGATTGATGTGTCTTCTACAAATGCTAAATCCAACGAGGCGCTTTCCGAAGAATTCCTTGAGGTCGCGAATGGATGTTTGTGTTGCTCCATCAAGGGTGAGCTTCTGCTCTCATAACCGCGTTATGGACTAAATTGCTTAGACATTGACCCATTACAGATACTGGCGCGGCTTCGATCGAGCTGCTGATGAAGAAGCGCGGCAGGTTTGATTATATCCTCTTAGAGACCACTGGTCTAGCAGACCCAGGTTCGCGTTCCTGACGGGTTGCCCCATGCACAAAGATTACACAGCTAACGTGATCGGTGTCAGGCCCTATTGCTTCAATATTCTGGCACAATGAGGACCTCAGCGAAGATATCCTTCTGGACGGTGTGGTCTCCGTCGTGGATGGTGTATTCGGCTTGGATGTAGGTGATGGAAAACACATACATCTTTCAGGGGTGTGTCGGCTGACGACATGTATTTCAGCAAATAGAAAAGGATAAAGCGTCTGGTGAAGTCAAAGAAAGTTTGCGGTGAATCCCCCTCTGTTCCTTCGTGCGGCGCAGAGGGTGCTGATCTTTGCCTTTTGGTTGAAAGCCAAGTTGCCTGTGCGGATATAATCCTGCTAAACAAAGTAGATTTAGCACCAGTCGAAGTTCTATCAAAACTCGAAGCCACCATTCGAGGGATCAATCCCGTAGCAGCAATCGAGCGGACCATCAAAGGCAATATCGACCTGGGAAAGATCCTGGACCTGAAGGCTTACAGCAACCGGCCAGAATTCAACACAACAGAATTCGCCGCTGAATCTGCGAAGCATGAGTTTGGTGGTGCCCACGATAACGAAAATATCGATGAAGGCCACAATCACAACGATAGCTGCTCGCACTTGAACGATATCACATCCCTCCTCATACCACTCCCAATCCTCTCAACGTCTCAGCATGAAGCGGTGGATGGATGGATTAGGTCCGTGCTCTGGGACAATCATATTCCAGGAGACACCACGACTGGGGCCGATGGCTCGTCGCTAGAGATTCTACGATGCAAAGGGGTCTGGCACACCGAGGATAAAAGGATATTCGTACTGCAAGGGGTGCGTTCGTTGTACGAAACTAGTGAGGTCGCTACCAACACGGATGAGCCGCCGGTTGGGAAGATTGTCCTAATAGGAAAGGGACTGGATAAATCTGTTTACAACAGTCTGGCAAGCATCGTATCCTAGCACCGAAACATGTAGATCTGAGGCATATCTGGATCAGCTAAATGCATCGATCGAGATATTTGCACGTACTCGCACCTGCGTCCCATTCGAGTAAATGAAATATCATACATACGGCATGAGCCTCTTCAGCCGAGCCGTCTGAGAAGGTATGCTGTACGCGGTTTGTGCCAACGAGTTTACCCGCGCAGAGCCTTTATGGGTGTTCAAGTGGACTTTCCCAACCTTCCCCTGTTGAAATATCGAGCCCACCAAATCAGCAAAGATCTAATAAATCCGGGAGAAGCAGCACTGACCCGCTTAAACAGACCGTTCGGTAATGCTGTCCACCGTTTCTTCGTCCCGCTGTGCGTCTTGAGCTTGTATTTGAGATTGGCTGCAGAAGCAGCAAACGAGCGAGAGAATCGAAAAAACGTTCCAGTCTGTAGGCCCGATGATACCAGGAGAGACGCGTGTGCCAGCATTGTTAACCGGGAGACGCAAATGGTCGTTCTGCGTGGGGAATGAGTGATTTGAGACTCAACAGTCGATGTTCGTGTTGTGAGAATCCTTACCACCAGAGCGACAGAACGCTCTGGACGAAGAGGCCCTTCTGATAACTCGGCAGATTCTGTAGGCAGAACTCGAGTGTGCGACTTTCCCCCTCTTAGAAACCCTTGTGGGCCAAGATAAGATATTAAGAAACTATGTCATTTCATATTCATCCCTTTAGCTACTACTGAAGCTATGTAATATGTGACGCATGTTCCCGCTATTCTCAGTATGTCCCACCGGAGATCTAATGGTAGAACCGTATTAGAGTTCCATCCGAATCATGTAGACGACTTTGAGCCATGATCACTCACGGTAGCGTCGTTGGCGGCAATGATGTGGCCTTTTCCGCCAGTTGCGTCCAAGTCAACAAAGTCCCAAGTGCCGGAGCAAGCGCCGCAGTCAATGACGAGGGTATAAGCATCAGAGTCGACCGAGACCGTTGTGGTACCCCCAGTGAAGTTGATGTCGCTAAGAACCAACATGAGTGAGTACCCTCTCCCTTCCAGCAGCGTAAAGGGCTTACGTGATGGGAGCTCCCGTTCCGGGAGTACCGTCGTCTTCAGAAAGAGGAGTGTTAATGGGACATAGGACTCCTTGACGGAAATAAATAAAAAACTCACTGTCAGGGTAGCTCTGGGTGATCAAAACACCATACTCGGTGATGCCAGAGATGACATTCCTAACATTTGGGTATGCGATTCAGATTGAGGCACCATAAAGACGAACACTTTGATATCCGTACTCTTCATAGATGACATCCGAAACGGAGGCGTCCGTGGCATCCGAGTCAACCTGCATGACCTGTCAGTAAGGCTACTGGAAGGTTCCAGGCATGTACAACGCACCTTGATACGGAGACCGTAGAGGCCGCCGGTGATCGTGTTCCGTGCGATCTTCACCCCGGAGACTGTCTACAACGTAATCGAGTACGTCAGCAATAGAGTAGAATAAGGCAGGAGCCTAGTTGTCTCACCTTGTCACTCGCAATTGAGCCAATGGAGATACCGTGGCTTCCGGTGCAGGTCATGTCTTCGATGATAATGGTGCTTCCGCTGTAGAATCAAGTTTAGTAATGATTAAGTGCGCTCAAATAGGGATGGATAACTGACCTGTTAATTGCAACGCAATCATCCTAGCAGGGTTTGCAGGTGAGAAATTGGGAAGAAACAGGGGCGAATTTGTGAGGAGCGCAGACCTGATTTGTAACAACGTTCTTGCTAAGAGTAACATCAGAAGCGCTGATATCGAAACCATCGGTGTTGGCACCCAGGGAGTCAGTGTTACCGGCGGCTATCATACAGAGGCAAGTGAACAATAGAACATGGATATTCAATCAAAGGTTTAAGAGACTCACAGTTGTCAACGGTGATTGACTCAATAACAGTCGTGCCAGTCGTGCCCACCGAGATAGCTTGGGCGGGAGAGTTCAAAACCGTGACGTATTCGAACGTTCCGTATCCCTTGAATCTATAGTTTGTGGTCAGGACAGATGGGGGGCGGGCAGAGACGAAGCCGGACGCACTTGACAAAGGGGTGCGGCTTAGCGACGCCTCCATCGGTACCTTGTCCATCCCAGTAGAGAGCCCCATTACCCTATTGAGATGTTGGCTAAGTTTTTCTTCGAATAATGATCTCGGACGACCAACGTTGATATTATGGTCGCCACCATTGTACAACACGTTGTCGGTGTCGAAGGTAATCAAAGGGCCAGTCGCTACAAAATATAAATGAGACACGGTTTGGGCGGACAAGGCTGATGTAGAGCTTACCAGTCGTGTAGGCGAACGTGATATCCCCAGTTTGGGTAATGGTAGCCCCGGAGGCAGCCTATGAATTAGTTAGTATGATGACATTGAGTATCAGTGTTGACTATTTCTCACACTGAGAGTGATTGTTTCTAAATAGGTTTTGTCGTAAGGTAAGCTACGGCTGAGGGGAACAAACACGGAGGACTTACCTCCCGCAGGAACAGTGAAAGCAGTGATAATCACCGCGCTACAGCCCGAGAGGTCAGCAGCGCTAGCAACACTGTTAACGGTACATGTTGTGCGCTTGGCGGTGTCGGTTCCTGTGGCTCTCTCTAAGAGTTCTCCGTCGACTGGGGTAGGTACCGCAACGGCAACCGTGAGGAAGGCAGCGAGCTGAATGATGCTGGTGATTGAAGGCATGTCGTGTAGAGAAATTTTAGTGAACTTCTTGAGGACTGATTGAATAAAAATGAGATTGAAGAGCCTTTCTTTTATACAACACCATGAGCTTGGACGACGGGCCGTCGCAAAAATGTGAACAATTGCAATTCCTTACCTCTAATAGACGGCCCGTGCTGTTCCCGCCCAATCCGAGTAACACGTCCACAATAGTGGCTTTGCGGCCCGGGTGTGTAATTGAGCCGCTTGGAGATTCAGTTCTCATCAGAGAATCGGGGGGAGCACTTCCATGGTGAAAATAGGTACAATTGAACGGACGCAATCTCGCCTCTGGCCGTGCTCAAAATATCTCATCGGAGTCTATAAGCAGTTACATGGTGTACCCGGTCCTTGATGCGTGCCATGATAACGCCGAATGAGTGTTCGGTGACCAAAAATACGCACCATAGAAGTGAGGGGAGCTATAATTAGACATGAGAAGCCCGATTGGTCACCAGGTCAAAACATCACTTTCAAGCGCAGGTCAGAAACAAACCCTTGGGAAGCCCAAAAATAGAGCCAACTCGAGGCGGGGAGACATACGTATATGCTGTGTCAAAACTCGGCACACTATAAGACCCATGAAGACAAGCCAGAAAGAAGCAGTCGGCTGCAGTGGCGGACCCAAGAGGCATATATAAGACATATTTAGCTCTGACTATCCGCAATCTTCTCGCGTAATGGCGACGGTGTGTCTATAGTTAGCTCTCCCGAAGTGGAGCCGACGAGGGTCCTTGATAAGTTGGCAAATCCTGCTTCAGTTGGCCATATATATACGTGATTGATACACGGCGACCTGTCAACTTAATTACTCCCCCCACCAACCACCAATAACAACATGGCTGCCGAGACCGGATGGGGCGATACTGGCACACAGAATGCGGAGTCAACTTTCAGACGTCCCGGCCACTTCCTGCGTACAGGACACGCAGGCTTCCGCATAGCGCGTCTTGACATTATAATCTGCAACTTTATGATGTAGAGGGATGTAAGTACATCTCTCGGAGCTCGGGAGCTGCCGGAAGGGTTGCCAGCATCTTCAGGGAGAGGAGCTGAAAACCCAAGTCACAACCTTGTAGGCTTCGGATGACTTGCACATTGACCGGTTTCCTTAGCATACCCCAAAGGGCGTTGGGCGAGAACGTGCAGACAGTAAGAAGCCACACCTTGTTCGTTGAATGTCGGAAACCGATATATATTCATAGCCATCGCTCTCGCTACTACGGAAGATACGAGGATATATGTGATGCACGTTACCGTCTTGCTTAGTAAGTTCCGCCAGAGATCTAACCGTAGCGGAGGCCATCAGTCTTTGCACGGACCACATAGGAAGACTTTCTAAGTATTCTACTCACCACAGCCTTGTTGGAGGCGATGATGTGGCCCTTTCCGCCAGTGGCGTCCAAGTCAGAGAAGTCCCAAGTGCCAGAGCAAGCGCCGCAGTCGATGACGAGAGTGTAGGCGGAAGAACCGACCGAAACTGTCGTGGTGCCACCCGTGAAGTTGACGTCACTGACAACCAACATGAGTAAATACCCTCTCCTTTCTAGCAGCGTAAAGGGCGTACGTGATGGGAGCTCCAGTTCCGGGAGTACCGTCGTCTTCAGAAAGAGGAGTGTTAATGGGGCTCAGGACTCCCCGACGGAAATGGGAACTTACTGTCGGGGTAGCTCTGGGTGATTAGAACGCCATACTCGGTAATGCCAGAGAGAATATTTCTGCCAAAAGGGTGTGCGGTTCAGGTTGATATGCCACAAGAACGAACATCTTGGTATACATACGCTTCATAAGTGATATCCGAAACAGAGGCATCTGTGGCATCCGAGTCAACCTTGACGACTATGTGAATAAGCCTTTTAAAGAGATTTCATGCATGGGGCGTAGCATACCTTGATACGGAGACCATAGAGACCGCCAGTGATGGTGTTTCGGGCAATCTTGACACCAGACACAGTCTACAGGATGTCTTCTATTTCAGCCGTGGAGTGAGATAAGGTGGGAGGATTTAACCGTCCTACCTTGTCGCTGGCAATGGAGCCGATGGAGATACCATGGCTGCCCGTGCATGTCATATCTTCGATGACGATGGAACTTCCGCTGTAGAAATCAGTTAGATAATAATTGCGGCCTGTGATAAAGATGATAAAACAAACCTGTTGATTGCGACGCAATCATCCTAAAACAATCAGCAGATGAGAGCGTGTAACCAAACACTAGACAGATTCTTCAATAGAGTACACACTTGGTTTGTAACTACGTTCTTGCTGAGCGTGACGTCAGAGGCGCTGATATCGAAGCCATCGGTGTTGGCACCCAGAGAGTCCGTGTTACCGGCGGCTACCGAGAAAGATATGTAAGAATTCAACAAGATTAATCAAGAACAAAAGACGTACCATTGTTGACAGTGATGCCTTGGATAACGGTTGTGCCCGTCGTGCCCACCGAGATGGCTTGGGCGGGAGAGTTCAAGATTGTGACATCTTCGAAAGTCCCATACCCCTTGAACCTATCGTTTTCGCCTAAGAACCATGTCTAAGAAGAAGGAAACAGAGAACAGCAACACGCACTTGACGAATGGGTGAGGCTTGGTGGAGCCTCCGTCAGTACCTTGGCCATCCCAGTAGTCAGCACCGTTACCCTGTAAGCCAAGCTGTCTTAGTTCCAATCGTGAGATCTGGGTGACTTATCAGCTGACGTTGATGTTGTGGTCACCACCGTTGTACACGACGTTGTCGGTGTCGAAAGTGATCAAAGGGCCGGCCGCTGCAAGCATATATGAGATACTCCCTGTGTGCGCTACTATGATGATTAGCCTACCAGTTGTTTTGGCGAACGTGATGTCACCAGTCTGAGTGATGGTGGCACCAGAGGCGGCCTACAAGCGAGTCAGCAGACATTCGAAACGAGACAGCTCTCACTTCTCACAGCAAGAGTGATCGTGTCTGCATAGATTGTTGTTATTTTTGGATAAGGATGCGCTTGCTAAGTGGAAAGGGCATGCACTTACCTCCAGCGGGCACAGTGAAAGCAGTGATGATGACTGCACTGCAACCCGAGAGGTCGGCAGCGCTAGCCACGCTGTTGACGGTACACGTTGTGCGCTTGGCGGTGTCAGTTCCAGTGGCTCTCTCCAATAGTTCTCCGTCCACCGGGGTGGGAACCGCGACTGCAGCTGTGAGGAGTGCAGCGAATCGAATAAGACTAGTGATGGAAGGCATGGTGGTGTGTAATCGACGAGATAGTTGGGAGACTGAGTAGCCAGTGATGGCTTTATATACAATTTTTATGTATGAAGTGTTGGGCTTGGCGTGGGGCCGTTGTAAAGCCGAGCATCATGGCCTGTGCACAACGGCCCGCCCACATACCGCCCAATTCGAACGATCTGAAAACAGGATCTATCTTGGCGGCCCGGGAGGGAGTTCATGGGTAGAGTCGCCGACGGGGTTCTCAGCCGGTTGAAGAGCCGCGGAGGGCTGAACATAGCTACAACCGAACGAACGCAAGAGCGCTGCTTTCCCATCAAGGATGTCGGGGCAATCCTGCAGGAGTCTGGGTGGCACCAGCGGTCCGTTCCAAATGCCATGATATTACCGATTCAATCTGATGAGCCCAAAATAGCTATCAAAAAGTGACATGTGCTAAAAATAGGTGTGCAGAACCCCGATTCTCTGCCGAATCTATGTCGGCAACACGGGGGATTCGAGAGGACACAGTAGAAGTAAATCCGCGGGAAGGTCATATGCACGGTACACTGACGTGTAATGGCGATAAGAAGGGTGTGGGTGATGCAGACCAGCATGCCACCGCAGTAACTATGACACATGGGAGATCCAGAAGCAGGCGGAGCTTATCGACACAATAGGGTAATTAATTGAATACAAGCACTCATGAAGCGGACCGGGATCGATTGGCTATCCGTGGTCGTTCCGTGTGTGGTGATGGCGGGTCTGATGGTTGGCTCGGATGTTTGTGGATGTTCAGACCGTGCGAATCTGGCGAGCGACAGCTTTATAGATGACGCCTCGGTCGTGTCGTCCACTTGAAGGTCCTTTGAACTCGTTTCAATCCCCGAAAATTGATGTGAATCTACTAGACCACCAATGGCCCATATTTCAGGTTTAAACCTAGCGCTGAGGCACGTTGCTGGCCGGAACGGCGGGTCGGACAATAAGCCATCAATTGCCCACAATATCGCACATCCGACAACGTCATTCCAAAAGAAATTCGTTGATGCTCTCCCGCATCTCTGCCCTTCCCACGTTCTTCATAACGGGAGAGACAGCCATAGATGATGACTCGACAAGCGATGCTACGTTGTTGGTCACCCACATAGGAAGCACAGTCTGTCCGCCAATGGGTTTGCGGCTCCGACTACTCCGGCTTGTCAAGCTCGTGTGACATGCATAGCATAAACGTTCGACGAATGGGTTGTGCTTTGTCGACAAGTCGGGATTGGGCGGGTAAAGCTCATTCATGGAGATTTTGGCCTTCCAGGCTTGTACCCCGCTTTGTGTGGGTCTAAAGGAGGAGACGTCATCAGAAGTCATGGAATAGGGTGTCAGGCCATTTTTATTTCCGTGTTCAAGGACTGACCGCTGGCATAAGGGGCACAGCCCACTCGAATCACCCTTGGCTCCCACTTTCTCAAGTGTCCGAGATATGGCGGAGACTGTAGACGGATAGTCTCGCTCCAATCCAATAATAAAATCTTGAAGAAGGCGAGACTCAATGAGCTGTCGGGTAAAGATATGCACAGAGAGGGGACGCCTTCACCTCTCGTCAAGCGCTGAATGGTCGCCGCCTCATTCGACGCGACCAGGTCCGCTGCATTCCTCGGCAGCACTTCGAGTCCTCGCCACCACAGCCATGCGGCACACTCCTTCACGCCTATTTCTCGCAAGGGTCGTGATATCCTGATGTCTTCCCATATTTCGTCCCGTTCCTCCTTCACTGTGAAGCCGGAGCCTTGGCTTATGCCGGAGATGAGGGAAACGGAAAGCGAGGTCAATGAGGAGCCGAGGAGGATATGCGACGATCTTGTCGAACGAGCAAAATATTGTAACAAAAGCCTGGTGAGAGTGTCAACTGCGTGATTGACCGCAGTCGATGTCGGGAAGGTCTCTAGGTAGGCCCGCAACCTATCTACTGGTAAAGCGGGAGCTTCGAGGGCGTCATGTGACAGGGCTGTGCGACGTGACAAAACAAAACAAGGTTAGTCTTGCACATGGATTGCAGGTCGATGCGGCTCACAAAGAGAGGATAGGTCCATGCTGAAGTCATCGCGCACACTGTCCTGACTCAGAGAAATGTGTTTCTTCCACCAAATAGGGTCAAATGCGTCCTCGATACGTAAAATAGTGAGCTGGTACTCAGGATATCTCTCCGTTAGTCGGTGAACTTCTGACGTGCGGTCTGGCGACTAGTGATCGTGAGCATGTGTAACTGGAAAAGTCATTCAGCAGTTCATATATTGAGCTGACCTTCGGATACGCAGCACATTGCTCGACATGAACGATTCGAATATTCTTCCACACCGATGGTCGACGCCTTTCAGAGCCGCCAGTCGCGTCTTGTTTCCCATCTGCGTCTAGGACATATCGCCTCCAGACCATATCCAGGAGTATCGCCGAGCCGATACCACCAGAAAAGCCGAGAACGAGATCACCGGCGTTGTGGTCGTCCCTGGTTTTAGGTTTCTTTGTTTTCTCGTTTGGGTTCAGCAGCTGTGCAAGTGCCTTTCGGAACTTCAAAGACACAGTCGGATAAAAGCATTCCCTGAGGTTTCGAAAAATGAATAACAATGAGAAAGGCCCAGAGGAACAAGATTAGCTCACTTGCAATAAACACAATGGCGGATGACTATTCGTCCAGGCTCCGTTCGACACCGGAGGCAATTTCTGTCTCGGTCGTACGGCTTCCTCTTTGGCATGATTTCATCTTTTGCATCCTCTACAGTTCCACAGGAAGCCATGCCTGAATATAGGACTTCGAAAGGTGAGTGTCAGATGAGTTTGAGTGGTTTTGTTTCAAATTGTGGTTGTTGACAGAGTTCTATTGTTCAAGCACAATTCTTTCGACCGTCGTTTCTCACCCATGATTTCGTTGTTCCGCTCGTTATCCTTGGCGTCGCGCCAGCTCCCAAAGGCACCCATTGCACGGCCTTATTCACTTCTCTCAGCTGCTCGCGTCTCGGCTCCACTACGACCTCCTGCTTTTACCCCTCCATCACTACCTCTTTCCGCGCGCCAAATCCATTCCTCTCAACAATGCCAAGCGAGCCTGAACCAAGTAATGCGTGGATGTCGGAAGCATCGGAAACGTAAGACCAAGTCGCCCGCTCTCGAAGGTTGCTATCAGAAGAAAGGCGTAGTGACCTGGGTTGGGATCCGTAAACCCAAGAAGCCTAATTCGGCAGAGCGAAAGGTCGCTAAAGTCAAACTCAATAACGGTTATCACGTCGCTGCATACATCTCCGGAGAAGGGCATAATCTGCAGGAGCATGCGGTGGTCTTGATCAGGGGAGGGAGGACGCAGGATTTGTCTGGTGTTCGGTGAGCCGCGGATTGCTGAACACATTTGCTCATATGTATATGACTGACGAGAGTACGAATGACCTAGGTACAAGATTGTTCGTGGTGCTTTCGACTTTGCTGGTGTGGCTGGAAGGAAGATAAGCCGGAGTAAATATGGAGGTGAGTTAGCTATAGCATGGCTCTGTAGTCTCTTCGTCATACAACAAAAAATTGCTGATGCTTATCATATGTCTTTCAGCAAAGAAGCCGAAGAAGACCTAAACGACTGCTACATCGTACTCAGACTTTATATCAGCTTCTTTGCTTTCGCTGCGAGTGAAACATGGGCGTGCCGCAAGATTCCATGACCATCTTTTGTCTTGTCCCATCTAAGGGCAAAACGATATATGTTGAAAAGAGTTCCCGTAGGTCGCACGAGATGCAACTAGTTTCCGTCTGATTGATGCACAAGAGTTGAACGTGGGTCTGGGGGAGGGGTGCAACCGTGTAATTCCTGCAAGTAATTGCACAGCTCGAAATCCTTATGCTCAACGAGCGTACAGATACTTGAATATTAGATCACTAGCTGAACGCTGATCTCAAGATTTGACATCCGACACGGCGATTGTCGTGGGAGCACTTCCGTGTATTCTACTGTCTGTTTTCGGCTCCCATGTCTCTCGTGCCAGAACCGCCCAAGCCTAACCAAGAAAAGCTGACAGGAAATTTATCACAGGATCTCCCAAATGCATTCAAGGTAAGGATTTTCTATGATAGTGCGAAACCATTCGTGTCTCACCATCACGGTTTTTTGAAAGCAAGTCAATGTAGTGGAGGACTTCAAACGCCTACCGGAGATTCCTTGCGCCAGGAATGCCTTGATGTACGGCATCGCGAGTGGTTCTGGAATTGGATGTGTCCGGTTCATGAGCGCCGGTGTGTCTGTATCGGGCTCCAACCTCTGAAAGCAGTCCTTGCAACTGAACCAAACCTCGCAACTGATTAGGTCCCAAACGAGCCGCGAACTGGGCGGTAGGAACGTTCGTCTTTGTGTCCTCGGTAGCATGGTGTGTCAACCTGTTCCGGAAGAGGAAGGGCTTGAATCAGGTCATTAAACTACATTTGCAATTCGGACGACCACAGGACGATATGCAGAAGGGACCGCGCCAAAGAGAATCAAACTATGCAAGCCATCATCCAACAGTATCCAGAACGGCACGCAAGAGTCGCCAAGGAGAGGGCATTAGCCGCCAAAGCCGCCAAAGAAGGTTCCGGCACCCCAAGCTCATAGCCACATTAAAAGTACTCGTCACGAGGTTACTATTACGCCACACAGAGGGGGTTCAATACCATGTGCTTCCCCACACCTCTTTGCGCCACTTCTCCACCAGCTTCGGATCGTTCTGGTTGACAAAAATATCCAAAAGACGTGTCAGAATCGACATGTTGATCGCAACACCCGAATTCCCTTGCTCCTCACCCTGAAAGCTGACTGAAACTCCGTAAAGCCACCACGAAGGACTAGGACCTCCCTCCCTGTCTTTGGAACATCATCGCGTGCCGCGCACTCCTCGGCATATATCTAATCGTACAACAACCACACCAGTAAACATCGGTAGGTTAACTTCCACACGGATCCATCATAGTCTCTTACTCTCGCAGCCTTCGGCCCACTTTTCAAAAGATTAAGGGAAGAATCAGCAAGGGATGAGCTCATTAATGCTGAAGGTTGGATTTCTCACCGTGCCTGAGACAATGCGCAATGGAAAATCACTTTCGGGACGTGCTTCGTCTTCTCGATGAGGTCGTCGATGGTATTCTCGTACTGTTCTGATGGGTATCGGAGGCAGCCTACTATATTTCCACCCTGGAGGACATCCGTCAGGCCTGGGTATCATCGGCCTGTAATGACTTATAAAGCAGTGGGTTTCTCACCAAGAAATCAGAGTCGCGGACGTCTATGATCGCAAAGTCTTCCAACGCCTTCTTATCAGATTTCATCATGTCCGCGAGCTCCTACTGACTGATCATCGTCAGAGACCCACAGAGCTTCTGCTACGTGTTTGTCAGACCTGGCCACTGATGTATCGATAAAGCGGGGTGAATGACATCTCTGTAAAATGAGCAAACTCTCCTAAGTAAGCTATTGATGTAGATACGTCTAAGAGATAGTCGTAGCAGATTTAGTATGCGAGGGAGCGGCTAGGGTGGAAAGGATGTAGGGGTGAGGTGCGGTCCTTCGGTCCGTCGAATCCCACAATAATAACACCGTCCGCATTTTCCTCTTCTCCTCTGGATAACATCTAGTTCTCCGCTCATGACATCTCACTTGATAGAGACTTTAGCAAAGAGGGCAAAAAGACACGACGCTTCATCCGCCTCTACATCGATGAATTCCGATTGCACATTCTGCCGCATTATACAACATCAGGAGCCGGCATTCAGAGTCTATGAGAACGACCACATCCTCGCCATTTTGGGTGAGTGATGTTCTGCCTAAAAAGCTTTCCAGAACGTCGCACTGAGAATGTCGTCCGGTTGACTTGTTACGATAGGCTGATTTGATGCTCCACTCAACAGATATACTGCCTATAAGGCAAGGCCATGTTCTCGTCATGCCGAAACAGCATATCTCCCGACTTTCGGAGCTTCCTGAAGCACTTGCGGCAGAAATAGGAAAGTGTGTCAGTAGGGTGGCCAACGCATTGGCAGGAGGTGCTTGAGTTTGCATGCTGCCTGGAAAGCATGGCGAATGCTGAAATTTGTCACCACTGCAGCCCTGGATAATGCCGGCTTGAACATCGTATGCAATCAAGAATACGCTCAGGTACGGGGGTGGAAACTTGTATCTTTCTCATCGACTACTCACTGACCCCTTCATACAGGCTGTTCCGCATGTACGCAGGGGATTCCAGACACGGAAACATCCTCAGACTCAGACTGATTGTATCCCCCGATCGGCATAGGTTCATTATCATATTGTACCGGCGCCGGTGTTGTATAGATCAACTGTTCTCTCCGAGGCCGCATCACGACCAGAGGAGGCCAGTGCAGCGTCACAAGCAAACAAGGCTTACACATCCATGCTCAAGGCTGAATTTAATGCAAGAGAGGAGTTAGATGATGAAGAGGGACAACAGCTGGTCGAACTGATCAGAGCGAAGCTATAGAGTTGATAGTAGGAGATGATATGTGCATGTGGAATGGGATCTCCGTCGTCGAATGTGGAAGCCGACCTCTCCCATCTCCATCCTTCCACCTACTTCTTCTGGACCCCTTGCGTCTAATACATTAATAAACGCCCACTGCGGCACAACTTGTACTCCTTGTAATCCATTCAGCGTGCAAGGAGGACATGGAATATTCGTGAAAGCGTGAAGGATCAGAACCGAGATGGGATGGTGCGCCGGACGTACGAAGGAGGTATATTCCAAAGGAAAGAGGCCATTTTCGCGGGAGGGACGAGGGGGAACCCGCAAATCTTCATCAGATCACCCCGTCTCACCCGTTCAGCCTTTGATCCCCTCCCAATACATCGTCCAAGCGTTCTCCCTCGATGGCACATCCACCGTCTCTCGACACTCCTTCCTCCGCATCACCCGCCGAACCTGCTCCTGCTCCCACCACCATCACCAAGCCGACTGCTCACCCTATCATCCATAGAACCGCCAGCAAGACCGGCCCCAGTCCACTTCGCTTCTCAACTACCCCGTCCAACGACCATCCTCAAGCCGCGGCCACTCGCCAGCCCTCCAAGCGCTCGTTCGACCAAGCATCCGCCGCATCTCCTCCTCGGTCCATACCGCAACTTCCCCCGCCGGACGTGGATCAAACACCACCCCCGTACGTCAGGGAATCTTCCATGACATCCAACCCAATGGAACCATCGCCATCGCCGCCTCCGGAAGAGATTACGACAGCCCGCGCCGGCCCAGCTGGTGGCAGTAGTACACAGCTGACACCCCCTTCGAGACCCGGACATCCTCCGAATAAACTGGCTGGTCTTCCTCGGCCGTATATCCCTAAGCCAATTATACCCTCACCTGCTCAGATGCAGGAGACTGCTGCTGCTATACCTGCACCTCCTCCTGCCAAACGGCCCAGGACGGTTGGCGCCAAGGCAGCTGCAGCGACGCGTCCAACCGCGATGGAACGCGTCATTGGAACGACGACGCTGCCTATCGCTCGAGTACAGAAGATTATGAGGGCAGACAAGGACTTGACGAACGCGGCGAAGGAAGCTGTCTTTCTGGTCACTATCGCTACTGTGAGTCCATCGCCACGAACCTTTGACCTCGCGAAACGTATTTCGTGTCTCAATAACAAGGTTTTTGCACGCAATTAGGAAGGATTCATGAAGAGGCTCGCTGGGGCTGGGCACAAGCACGCGAGTCAGGAAGGTCGACTGACGATCCAAATTAAAGACTTGGGTTCGCCTCTTTCAAACCTGATATTCGAGCTCAGCCTTGAAACTGTTCGCTGACATCTATAATACTCTTTCATCCCATTCTTTACAGCCACGGCCGCTAAACAAAATGAAGAGCTAACCTTCATCGAGGATATTCTCCCTTACACCATTCGTGCGAGTGCAGCTCTCCCAAAGGCCCTCGACAAGAAAAGAGCCCAAGCAGAAAATCTACCAAAGGAGGGCGCTGGTACCATCGCAGACGCGTTTTCTAAGGTGCCCAAGGCTGTCAAAGCAGGCGGCGCTAAAGGAGGGAAAGGCAAGGGCAAGGCTGTTGCCGCTCCAGCCGCCGAGTTTCTGGTAGCTGGTGCAATCAATGGCGATAGGGACGTTCTCATGGACACATCTGGTGATGCTGTGGGTAGTGCACCCTCCACATCTGGGATGACATCATCGAATAATCTGCTGGGCATGCCCGCCGGAGGACATAGACTATTATCAGGCGACGAGATGGATGCCTCATGAGCACGTCTTTGGATGCCATTTGGTCAGACACTCTTGTACTTGTTGTTCAAAGCCAAAGCAATCCTGTACAATACGACACCGCTGTGTGACAGCTCTATTTCCAGACTTTCCGAGAGTACGATACAGGTTGAAAAATGTGATACGAGAAGCCTAACAGATACGGTCCCCATATGTCACCGAGCTAGAATGAAGCCACGCACCAGATACAGTGTGTAAGGAAGATACATGATGAAACCAACTCGAAGAGCGAAAGAGGAAGAATGTACAGAAATCGAAAAGCAGGAGAGCCAGCTGAGAGCATAAAACGAAATGGAGTAGAAAATGTCCATCACCCGTCTACAAGAACCCACTCTCCTGAAGGAGGCGTGCCATCTTCTCGTCCTCCCTCTCTCTAGGTTCCAGTTGCATGCTGATCTCCCAGAAGTCTGGTGCGTTCTCCAGCGCAGCCAATGAAGACTCGAGGAATGTTTGGATAGAGGGTATCTCCAGGAGATTGTAGGGTTTAGACTGGTACTTCTTGATCTCTCGGATGACTTCCGCTGCTTTTTGTCGCTTGTTGAAGTTGATGAGATTTCCTTCCTTGACGAGAACATCCTTGTTCCCGTCTTGTATGAAGGTCAGGACTGTGAGGTAGACACCTATTAGAATGCAGGTCAGTTCGACACAATTCATGGCTGAGCACTGATGAAGTACAGTACTTACCCAAAAATGGTATGCAGGGTGGGTTGACTGTCGCCAGAAGCTGCCGGTACCCAGTGAAGTTCTTCCCTGAGTCGAGTGTCTTCTCAACATCGTCCAATTGGGCATGTGACCGCGCCTGTAATGGCTCCCATGACCGTTTCAGTCGTCGAATGGGTGGCGAGTTGAGGCCAGCGATCAAGGCAGCCATAGTCGAAAAGTTATTGATCTCACGACAGCGCTTTAGAAACAATGTCAGATAGGCAGTTTCTAATCCATCTTTGCGACACACTACACACCTCTGCGACCATAATGAAATGCCTGATGATGAGCGAGCGCCGCTTTGGATCGTCTTTGCTCAGCACCGAGTCCGCAACCCATGACGCGATCTACAGGGGTATACGTGGTCAGCCTCAGGTAACAGTGTCAACTCACGACACGAGTAGACGATAGCCCACCTTATTCGACGTGCCAATAATCCTCCGTATCGAATCCTCTTCGCCAGGTTGTTCTTTAGCCCGAGCCAAGCACTCCATTGGTCTAATCATCATGAACAATCGGCTTTCTAGGATCGTCAACTGTCTCGCGAGTTCCATTGGATCAATATCCAACAATTTGAAGGCCTTCGTCTTCGGCATGATCGACGGTGGCGGATTTTGCAGCTCTGTTGGCCGCATCGCTCTGTTTTCTCCTCCGCTTTGCTAAGGGGGCAGATCTGTAAGCTCGCGCGATATTCTTTGGGGTAACAAGAATGCTTCTTACCGCTCGCTCGACCATTAACATGAGCTGCTGCGCCGGGGGTGCAACATTCTTAACGCGCGCCGCAAAGTCATGTATCCGCCGCATGATATACATGTCCTCCTTCTCCAGTACATGATTATCCATGACAAGGGAGCGGAGGATATTGATGACGCTGCAAGGGGTCGTATCAGATCAAGGAGGTTTGCTAGACAAAGACTGGACTGACCGGAAGCGAATCGGCGTGAGCTTCTTGTTTACCCATTCTGTCCGTTCATCTTTAGTGAGACCTTGAGGCTCGGGGATGTTGAAGCGATCGACGAGCATATCGAACAGTTCATCAACTGTGGTGAACGACTTGAAGGTTGTCAAGAACGTGTCAATGAAGACGGCGTCTTCAGATCCAAGAAGAAGAATCAGCATTGTAGCCAAGTCTACAGCTATGCGGCTTACTTACCGCGATGCGTATGTAGTGTTAAGCGTTCGACCAGTGCTCTCAATGTCCCACCCCTAACCCCGCCATCGGGGTTGATGAGGATCTCCTTGTCGTCGCTTTCGTTCTTCAAGTACCATGCCGCCTGCATAGCATGATGAGTCGCGATATAATGAGCAGGCGCTTCATCCCCAAAGATCTTGGCGATCTTCGCAGCCCTCGTGGGTGACTTTATCATAGTCGTCTTCCTGACAGGCTTGCCTTCACGCAGGAGTAGCATATCTAAGAGTTAGCAATCGGGAGAGGAAGAAGATCCCTGCGCTGCTAACCGTTCAGGTCCACTGCCAAGTCATCCTCTTCCTCTAAGTCTTCCAGATCATCATCCACCCCTTCGTCATTATCTTCGTCGCGGAGGGTGGTCTGGCCATCGATACTCTGTCGGATGGTTGAAGCACCATCGCCATCCAATGTAGCGCTCGCCGGACTCTCCATTATGACCGACGTGGGAGGTCCAGTGACGGGCTCCAACGCCAACCATTTACCCCCTTTGATCGGAGTGGAAGAAGCGCCACGGTTTATAGGATGAGGAGGTTGTAACAATACCGTGGTACTCGGACTCGGTTGCCTTGCCTTGCCTTTCCCTAGTGCAAAGCCCATCCCAACTATATCATCGTCCTCATCATCATACTCCCCGTCATCTTCCTCTTCCTCTTCGTCCTCATTCACACCACCCAACATGTTCAGATGCGAATCAATTGATTCAGCTGGTGAGAATAGGATCTTAGTCCCGAATCCAGGTGGAGCCGACATGTGGCGGCGCATGACAGCCGGAACTTTCGTAGGACCCATGCCCGAGATAGTTTCGGCACGCGTGCTCTTGTTGATCGCCGCCTCTTGCATGCTGACAACTGCATGCAGCGCCTGGTATCCGTCTAATGTATCAAGGATCGCGCTCCTCAATGACAACGCCACCGCGTTCAAACGTTGGCTATGATCTTCCCAGCGTCTTGAAAGTGCTATGCCGACACCTTTCAAGAGCTTGGGCGAGCACGAGACGAAGTCGGCAAAGGCCGACTGGGCACAATTCCATAGATGCGAGCCAACGTCGTAGACGGCTTGCTTGTCGGCCTCGAGTTTCCGGATGAGGGTCTTTGCGAGTTGGACATGAGCAGAATAGGCCTCCACGGCGCCCGAGTCCGCTTGGTTCGTAAGCTGCTCGAGACGTACGCCGTCGATGTCAAGGTTCCGAGCTACATCAATGTCCTCAGCCAGAGATAAGAACGCGGTGACGTTGGCGAGGATGTGCCGAATGCGGGGGATAACGTGTTCCATGACATCTGGGTTACAACGATACCTTGTTAGACCCGGGATGAGATGCAAGAATGCGGAAACGTTACCATTCCCGGGGGTGCCCTTGCACAGTTCGTCGACACTCTCGTCTAACGAGACCTGATGCGCCTTCAAGTCCTTAAGCACATTGAAGCCAAGACTCCACTGCGGGGGAATCACGCCAGTTTCGGACGAAGGTTCCAGTGGTGCGTATCCCAAACCCTTCCACGATCCACCAGCACCGCCTCCCAAGGCAGCCGTCCCAACACCCATGAAGCCTTCCCCACTAATCAAAACGCCCCTCAGCCGCTTTTCATTCAAGACAATGCCGCCAACGACCTCCATCCTCTTTACCTCCATCACAAAGCTCATCACAGCCCTCTCTAACTCTGCCGCATCATTGTCCACCCTCGTAGTCGCAGCCGCGTCGTCGACCGTAGTTGGCCAATCGCGATTGGAATCTGCCGCGCGGGCTGAAAGAACGAGCTTGGATAAGGTGGCAGTCACCTTCCGCTGGAATGGCTTCAACTCCGTTAATGGTGTCCGACCACCGCTTTCCAGGGCCTCTTCAAAGGCATTAGATGAACCAGCGCCTGAACCTGAGCCCAAATGTCGAGAGAGGTGGATAGAAGTTGAGACTGGCGTGGTGAAGGTGCCAGATACGTAGAGCAGGTTTCGAACCGCGGTCACAACTGCGGCGACGCGCACGGCCATTTGAGTCGGCTGGCCTGGTGGGGGCGGTGTCATGCGCTCGTTCATTGACTCGCCAACAGCGTCCACCACCGCACTGATGGCCTCTCTCGCTGAGTTTGAGAGTGAGTCGATGCTCTCAGGTGCACTAGGTAAGAGCTGGGACTGGAGCTGCCGTGCGAGCGATTCTGCCGAATGTAATTCGGCTGAAGCGGTAGAAGTTGGCTGACTAGCACTCTCGTGATCATTGTCTGATGTGCGCGGTCCGATCATGTCTGTCCGCTCCGGCGAGCCGTTACTGGACTCGGTAGAGTGAAGGCGATCGGGGAGAGATCCCTCAAGCACGTGAGAATCGTTGGAGTACATGCTGAAGTGCCGGCCATGTTGTTGATTCCCTTCTTGATCCGTGAGGCGTTCTCGACTAGAAGCGTAAGCATCATGGGCACTCCAGTCGCTCTCCTCCGCCGAGTCTGACACTGTAGGTAGTCGTGCCGCCTGCTTTCCACCCAAGACTGGAGAGGGCGCAGACCACCGCACCTGCCCCGTCTCCTGATTCAGCCAGAAGTACGCGATACCGTCATCGACCATACGCTTCACCCAAGGTGCTGGTACATCGTCATCCTTGAGCGGCCCGGAACTGTTGAAGCCCGTGCTACTCCCAGGTGTGGGCGTCACGATGCTTGCTGAAGTAGCTGTTGATGTGACAGTAGCGAACGTGTCCGAGCGTGATCGGCTAGCATTGGGAGGATAAGCGGCAGCTGATGATGAGGGCAATGCGAATTCGGGCGCCTCTTGTACTGCGTCGACAATGCCGCTTGGGATCTCGGCCGCTTGCTCCCCAGTCCGGTTGTTCACGAAGAATATCTTTTGGAATCCCGGAAGGCGGGTGGCTGAGTGTCAAATGAGAATGCTCTAACAGGATGATACGTACCTGACCACCACTAGTGACCTGTGGCATCCAGTAATCATCCGCCCTGGCGGCGGAGTGTCCCCTTGAGGCGCCTCCTCCGCCGGTGAACTCCTGCTGATTCTGCATCTTATCGTCATCATGGGGCCAATTGGGGGTAGGTGGCTGCCATGAATGATGGGTGGATGGTACTACAACTTCATTGGTGGACGTTGGCTCTGATGGCTCCGTGCCGGGGGCCGCTACATCCCTGCTGGCGAGTTCCTGCTCCGCTTCTTCGTCTGACACTGGTTCGACGTAGTTGCTTGGGAACCAGCCTCTCTCGTCGCCAAGTAGTCCGTCCCACCATCCGCTCTCAAGCTGGGTGAGGACCTCGATGAGGGCTCCGCGCTGGAAGGATAAGGAAGAGGCGTCCGAGGATTGATAGTCATAGATGGCCCGGACGAAGAAGGTTTGTAGGTCCGCTTGGTCGGGCTCTTCATCCCTGTCGTCTGACTGCCCTCTGTGATCTTGTTGACCCGTGAATATATCTTGAAATGACACTGGATGAGAGTCGTAAGAGGGATCGAGCATCTGTGTGTGCGTGTGGTAAATGAGATTTGAGTGGGATGAGATTGGGTTGAAGGATGTCAATGTGGACTGATCCCTTCGCTCATCAACTGTTCGTTGAGTTTTGATTACAAAAACAGTAAAAACGTGGACAAAATGTGGGCGTGGTTCGTGGCTTTTGGGGAGGATGTAGCGCCTGGCTAGTAAGAGAATGCAGTGGGTATTTGGATTGGAAGAAAGGAAGGGACGAGGTACGGTGGAATGCGGGTCGCGGCGGCGCGGGATCACTTGTCTCTCGCAATTGTCTCCGTGCTTAGGCCCGCGAACTCTTGATAGCTCCCGCTTCTTTCACCCCCTTAACTCTAGAGCTCTTCTTTTGTTTTGTCGAATGCATTGTGCACCTCTTATCGCGAACATGGCAGTCCGTTTTGTGGCGTTCACTCCAACGTTATGCTCCCCAAATACCGAGGATACGCCATATCTTAAGGTGCCTGATCATTTCTCTTTTACGTGTTGACTCTTCTCCCCACAGCGGTATCACGAAACTGTAGACAGAGCTCACCTCATACATCGCATTCAACAACGCCGAAGGAAAGCTCTCATGGATATTGCCCATCCTTGAGTGCCCTACAGCCCACGCCTGTGACACCAGTATCTCGGATTCGTATGACTTATTTAGCCATGTTGGTATATCGGCATTCACCTTCCAACCCTGCACGGACCTCTATGACAACGCCACCTCCAATGCATCCCTTGCCGAGGGTTGTCTGATGTGATTAATCAAAGCGTTGCTGGAATCCAGCATAAAATTGAAACACCTGGACGTTTCAATGTGCACCAAGCCACAAATATTATCTAGTCGTCCGGCAACCTCTAGCATGACACCGTTCACGCCTCGTGTTTTGGCATGCAAGAGATACGAGTCAACCAGGGCTGTTGCAAGAAGCTTTTTGTGCACCTTGAGGAGCCCTAGTCAAATCTCCGTACACTCATTATCATCATTTTTGTACGAAATATAAGCATTCTATGAACCCTCTCTTGCGGTTTGCATATATATTTCTCCAATTTACGGGTTTGAAGGACTGGATGTCGACTGACTATGAAACATGGGGTGTACTAAACATCACAATGCTCAGTTGAATTTGAAGGTGCCATTTTGCTCTTGAATTTGTCTTTGTTCGGCTGCTGTACCCCTGGACTTCCTCACCATATATCTTACGAGGCTCTGAAATCGCAAAGATACACGTTGGTCCACCAGGTATCTATGAATGCTGACGGTGGTGATATAGGTTACACCAGCGTCCCGTTGTTGTTCAACTTGGTGGGCACAATGACGCCACCTCCCTAATTAACTTCTGTAGCTCCCTTCCAAACGCAAGAGCTCCCTTCCCATCCACAGAAACCGGAGCCAGCTTAGCCAGCATCATCTCCCTTGTCTGTAGCACCTCTAGTAACGGGGCGACACTCTCCGCATAAAACGGTGACAAATGGAGCATAAGCGCTAGCGACGCCGTCAGACGATGAACTGCAAAGAACAAGTCGAATCACGAAGACCCGTTCATTAGCAAAGGTTGACGCACAAGCCGGGCAAAACGCCTGACGACTTACCAATCGCCTCATTGGAAGACTCTCTGCTCAACGCTTCCACCAGAGCGCTAACAATCTCAACTTGCCACTCTGCGTCCATATCGCTATTCGTGGATTCGGGAGTCTTACCCCCTGCCTCCATCAACGGCTTCTGCACATGCTGAGCGATATTGAAGGCCAAACTCGCCGCCGCGGTCCGAGTCGAATCATCATCGTGCAGCAGCGCCGGGATGAGAACGGAAGTGAGGGTCGAACGGGGGGCGACAGAAGCTGAAGAGGTTGTAGACGGCGTGAGGATGTGACGCGTCAAGTCTGACGACATGAAGCAGTTGCTTGCGAGACGAAGCGTCGTTAGAAGTAGATTCCGAGGTACTGCGTGTGCTTCCTCATGAAGAGCCACGACCTTCACAAAAATCTTCTGTGTGATGTCCGTTTGTGGTCCGTCTTTTCTCGTCCCAGCGAGCCCAAGCCACGACGCTACCCGATCATCGAGAACGGCAACCCTCCAGAAGTCCACAACGGGGAACAACTCCGCTGGTTGGAGATTGTTAAGCAGCGTTATGGTCACCTTAGCGAAGGATGCAAGAAATGACTGCGGCACTGATGTATTGGGCTGCGCCTTCTCCTTCCCGTTAGCAGTAGCTGGCGGGAACCTTACCTTTAGGAAAGGCAATATCTCGGCTTTGAAGGCTGTGACCACGGCAGATTTATCTGGGGCAGATGACGCTTCGATGAAAGAAGCCAGCTTTCCGTACGCTGCGTCGAATGATGGGGGCTGTGAATAGATGATTGGCTTCAAGGACACCGCACGAATTGCTGGAAGATCCAGCTTCACGTGAGGATGCACTAAGGTGTAACGGCGATCAGTTCTCGTACGCTTGATAGACATGTCAAATCACATACGTGGAAAGGCTTCATATAAAAGCAAATCCACCTTGGAGCGTAGTTCGATTGCGTTTACACCTCGCAGCTCATCCGTCTAGCAGAGCAAAAGGCATCAGTTCCACTTTTATAAAACGTTCCCAATCACTCTGCAGACCTTGGATCCAGAAAGGAAGAATAAGAACGTTGGAGTGGCGCTTATTCCATGGTCCTGAGCGACCACCCCACTCATCCCATTGCTCATGTTCACCTCGATGAACGCCGCGCCATCTCTGTTCTTCTCTGTGGCAACTTTTCCAAAGACCGGAGAAATCATTTTGCACGGAGCACATGTATCAGATGTGAAAAACGCCACGACTGCTTTGTTCGAGCGTAGGAGAGAGTTGAAGGAGGCTGAATTCGTGCATATGTGGATTGGGGACGTGAGTATGGCGGCTTCCGCTCCAGATGTCGTTGCAAGAGTCGGGGCAGGAAGGAAAGCTCGAGGGGTGGAGCTGGGGGCGGGCAATGTGCGCCGGAATATCTGGTCAATCATTGGACGTAGCTGTTGCCCGAAAGGCGTGGCAAAGAAGTCCGTGGGTAGCTCTTCGTGGGAGATTCTTAGTCGCAGAAAATGGTATAATTGCGTAGGATAGGGCTCACCTTTGATGTACGATGGTATAGACCCGCCAGTGAGGAATCCGACGCAGTCATTCGAGAAGCCGTTGCAATTAAACTCGATGAGATGATACTACCCAGTCCCATGAGAGCAGTGAGTCGCGCGATTGGAACATATGCTAAATTTTATGCTCACCTTGTCGCCGGTGTACACTGATTGCAATTCCTGGATGTACTCCCAGAAGGTTTCTTCGTCGATCTGGGTATCACCCATATTCTCGACCAACATCGGTCTGCCGTGCTGAGAGAGTAGAAATATGGGTGTAGTCAGTAGTTTTCCATCAAGCCGTGCCCTTCTTCCGCATACATGTGATCTGCCTGGTTCGACAATCTGTATGCCTGGTACTGGCCCCGGGTTATATGGTCCATAATAGACTTCTTTCCCAAATGCAACCACGGACGTGTGCCTGCATCTTACAATCGTGTTGAGCAAAGGGGCCATAGTTATAGTAGTGTAGCTCACCATATCCCATCGAATTGTCTTCCTGTCAGCTGATATGACAAGTTCTTCGCGATGCCATTGCTCAAGTCGTAGATGTAGAGTTCGACAGGGGCCATAGTGAAAGGTAACAGGACTCCAAAAATCTATGTGAAATGCTGTTGAAGTAGAGGGAGATTTAGAGATCTATATGGTGGTCAAAAAGACGCGCAAGTTGCGGAATATTCTGGTGGTGGTGACGATGACAGGGGAGTCTCCCGGCCGAGATTACCTCAGTCTCTTAGCTCAGCAACTCCGCAACGGGAGTCGCACTTTGGACTGACCCGAACGTTGACCTGCCGCTACGAAATAATGGAAGCCCTATTTTTCAATGTGAGCTAGTGGAGTGTCCGGTAGCGTACCCCCTGATAGATGCTGCTTGCTCTTACAGGTGTCCACTGGGTTCCTCGAGGGGGTCGTACGGGGCTACAAGGGCGGGATCCTCACCCAGGCTCAATACTCCAACCTAACGCAATGCGATACTCTGGAAGGTGTGCCTTCTCGCTAATTGCCATACTTTAAGACCCGAATCTCACTCAATAGCTCATGTCTAGACTTCCGGATGCAGCTGGCGTCCACCGATTATGGTAACTTTCTCGCGAACGAACCGTTACCAATATCGACATCCACCATCGCCGAAAAAGCAACACAGGTGCTCGTGGACCAGTTCAACTACCTCAGGAGCAATGCTGTTGAACCTCTGAGCAAGTTCTTGGAGTACATGACGTGAGTAATCTCTGTTAGAACACACAATCTCAAGACGCATTTACCCCTGTGCTGCGCCGCGCAGGTATGCGTACATGATCGATAATGTTATTCTGCTCATCACTGGAACGCTTCACGAACGTGATACACATGAGCTGTTGGAACGGTGTCATCCGCTTGGCGTCTTCGATACCATGCCTGCTTTATGTGTCGCGACAAATATCGAAGAGCTATACCAAAGCGTCCTTGTGGAGACGCCGTTAGGTATGTTTATTAGCACTTCCTTCAGTGCGCACTCAGCTTGTCGTAACCTTCTGCACACGTGTTAGCCCCTTACTTCAGGGAATGTGTCTCTGCTCAGGACCTTGATGACCTCAACATCGAAATCATTCGCAACACCCTCTACAAAGCCTACCTCGAAGACTTCTATAACTACTGCACTACGTTAGGTGACCCGACTGCGGAGATCATGCACCGAATCCTCTCGTTCGAAGCAGACCGACGGACGATCAATATCACCATCAACTCCTTCGATACAGACCTATCCAAAGAACAGCGCGCCAAACTCTTCCCAACAGTCGGCCGACTCTTCCCCGCAGGCAACAACGGCCTTGCCAAAGCGGACGAGATCGACCAGGTACGTGTGGTGTGCGACGCCATACCCGAATACAGGGCATTCTTCGACAGCAACGAACATGGGGCGGCGGGTGACGAGGATCGAAACGGTGCTGCTTCTTCATTGGAGTCGCGATTCTTCGCGACTGAGGTGCATATGAACAAACTCGCGTTCTTGCAGCAGTTCCAGTTTGGGGTGTTCTACAGCTATATGAAGTTGAAGGAACAGGAGATTAGGAGCTTGACATGGATTGCGGAGTGCATCTCACAGGATAACAAGGAGAGGATCCATGACTTTGTGACTATATTTTGATGTACACGAACAAGAGGTGCTTGACCGTTATGCATTCTCGTCTTAGCATCCATGTCAGTGAAGTATCCCGAATTCGTTCGCCAGATTCTCTTTACATGACGGGCGCTTACCGAGATCCTGTGCATCATCTCTCCCGAGACTCGAGTATAAAATAGGGGTGAATAGGCGCCAGAGCTCGCCGTATGCGTCGGGCTCGGAACCCAAGCCGCGCGTCAACCGCCGAGAATCGGAATGCCCGAAAAGTATAAAGCTCACCCCTCCGCGCTCTTCTCGACAAACACACCCACACCATCTTCTCTCCTTCCTTTCTGAAACAAGACCTTCTGAACCCTCCATCATATGTTGAGGTCATCCATCTTCTCTGCAACCGCAACGACCCGTCCTATCCTGTGCTCTCGAGCACCTGCAGCTCCCTTTTTACTTAGGTCATTGACTACTTCACGATATGCTTCTGTAAGCCCCACTGCCAAGGCTGACGCCGGAGTGACCAAAGGTTTGGAAGGCCCTCACCCCAACGGTGAGCCATCACTCTTAGATGTCGTGGGCAGTATTCTCAGGCTTGCACCCCACGTTCTCAACCCTCTCTGAATCCGTCTTGCCCAGATGAGCGTTTGTCCAAGGCGCATACAACTCCTGTGCATTTCAAGGGCAAGCCAGTCGATGCAACCTCAACTTTCACGTCGGCCATGCCGATTGGTGACTGGGTGAGCTGTCGTCTACCTCGCGACTCTTGCCTCTCGTGGCAGATCGCGTTGCTAACCTTGTGTATGCCATGCATGACAGATGATGATGCACCCCGTATATTCCAAGGACGAAGTCAACAGCGTTCAGGCACGCGAACGAACGATGCATTCTTCCATTCAACGGTCATGATACTTACAACCACATGATATTTCTATTCTACAGGTCGTTCATCGTGACGCAAAGTTTGTATCTCTGCTCTCCCTGCAGAACACGACGTCTAATGCTATCCCACATTCTGACTTACAGAACAATCTCTGACAAGGCTGCCCAATTCTTCGTCAAGTGTCTTCGGACCGGCTTCGACTTGGTGTCTGGTTACAAACATAAACCCATGACACCGGAGGCGTCGAGGCTATCTCTCGAAGAGATGCGAAAGCAAGGCTATGCTATGACAGCCGAACAATGGCTCATGCGCTGCATCTTCCTCGAAACCGTTGCAGGCGTGCCCGGAATGGTCGCTGGAACGCGTCAGTGCCCTCACCTGTTATATGTGTATACCCTTCTCGATGTTAATCCCTGTGTGGTTCAGTGCGTCATCTTCGAAGCCTTCGCATGATGAGGCGTGATGGAGGGTGGATCCACACGCTTCTCGAAGAAAGCGAGAACGAGAGGATGCATCTCATGACTTTCATGACCTTGAAGAAGCCGAGCATCATATTCCGAGCGTGTGTACTCGGCGCCCAAGGGTACGTCTTGCGACGAGCTCGTTTTGTTACGTATACACAAGAGAGAAAGAGAGATACTTACGTGACTCTCTCTCAGGATATTTTATAATGCCTTCTTCCTCGGTTACCTTGTGAGCCCGAAGACAGCGCACCGTTTTGTTGGACATCTTGAGGAAGAGGCGGTCAAGACATAGTGAGTCGATGACTGGTGTGCTGTCGGGGTAGCAAGCCTGACGTGGCATCTGTCTGGTTCAAAGCACGCTGGCCATCGAAGACCTTGAGCAGGGCCGGATCCCGGAATGGTCGGACACACCTGCCCCTGAGATCGCCATCGACTACTGGCGTATGACACAGGACGCCAAACTGGTCGACGTCTTCCGCAATATTCGTGCCGACGAGGCTACTCATCGATTCGTGAACCATTCCCTGGCCAACTTGAACCAGCGCGAAGACGTTAACCCTTTCGCGCTGAGAGAGCCTAACATGACGTTGAAAGGAACTAGCGTTGGGTAAGTGTTCATTGCAATGCTGACCTTTTTACTGACTGAAGTCCTGACCACACATTTCACCCAACTCGTACAGCTTGGAGCGTCCTGAGGCGGCCGAATTTGTCAAGAGTACGCAACACATACTCAGCGAAGGCAGGACCTCCGACGCGGCTTTGGAGAAGGCCCAGCCTTAATCGTCAAATCCCACATGTTAGACGCTTTCCGCCAACTCACTGCACACAGATTCGGTCGATCTTTGGTAAAATAGCTCTACCGTCTTGCTTCACTCTTAATGTGGGCCCCTTCACATACGTATACCGGACCTTTCTCTTTCCCAGCTACACATAGATCTGTTTGTTCGTAACTGTCTCAACAAGCAACCCTGACTCACAATGCGTGTACTTCTCGTTGGTGCTACTGGTAGGCTTGGCTCTCGACTCGTCCCAGCTCTCGTAGCGCACAAGCACTCTGTTGTGGCATATGTCCGAAATCCTAGCAAGCTTGCCATGATGATCCCTCAACCGTTGTTGGAGAGAATCATAGTCGTCACCGGGGATGGCGAGGACGTGTCCGGATTGAAGAAGGCATTAATCGAACACAGCTGCGAGGCGGTGATTTGCTGTGCTGGTAAGCCAGCCCCGATTAGAAAGGGCGACTCTCGTGTCGGAGAGATCAGTATGGCTATCGCACAGGCTGCAAGGGAAGTCGGGGAGGAAACCGGCAGGCCGTTGAAAGGCTGGTGGTTGGCAGGCTTGATCTTTCTCAAAATCCCCGGGAGCGGAAAGACGTTTCATGACTAGTGAGTGGGATCATTGCACTTCTGACTTGGTCTTAACGTCCTCCGCAGCTGGTCTTGGTTTGGGACCACATACGACCTCGCTGTCAATACCATCACTTCTATTCCCTTATCCTCACTCCGCTGGTCCATCCTATGCCCCTCGAAAATGACCATTACATCGACAGCCATCTCCTCTGCGGTCGACGGACCTCCCGGCAACTCCATCGTCTTGGGAGCAGACTCTCCGCCGCTGTACCAACCATCTTGGTTGATGTTAATACCGATCATCGGAATTCATTTGGAGATTCTCCGTGCGGCATCGAGCCACAGGACGACGCTGGAAGATGTTGCAGACAGGCTGGCGGAGGACTTGGCAGAGGCGGGAGGTGGAGAGCAATGGGATGGCAAGTTAGTGGGAGTGAAGAACGTCCCTGGGGCCCAAAAGAAAACCGTCTGATCACTTGATGGACACATACTCACAAGTTATTGAGGGCAGCTGTATTTGACCCTCATTGTAGCTATTTATGTATCCGGGCTTACCCGGGGTTGGACCACGTTCGAATCCCACGCTAAGTGGTGGTTCGCTAATACTTTTGCTTCACTTCTCCCCTGATGCTACTATAAAGATTCCTGAATCCTTCCCCACCTGACTTGAACGCCATACAACATGTCGACTGCACTGGCTCTGAATATCTCGAGTACAGGAACTACATCTACTCACCCAGTTTCCGCCGCGAGCCCCGTGGCTGGCATTGCACCTGCCCCTGCGGTCGCCGCACAAGATGACGACCACCGGAGAGGTCTCAAACGTTGGTTCATCGGCCCAATGCCCGAAAAAGTGGCCGTTAATCGGGTCCAAATACGCAAAAGGAGTTTTATCGCAAGACACGGTTCCTTGCCTTTTCGTCCGCGAGGCCATCGAACTTCAGCGGACGGCGATGACGGCGATGCCACAGACGACAGCGCCTCTGTGATCTCCGACGACCCCGAAGAAGCCTATGGACATGTGAGAGGCGAGCAGTTATATCGTTACTTCAAAAAGAGGGGTGGGGAAGATCAGGATTGGAACGATGAGACCCGGAGAGGGCTCAGGATGGAGATCAAGCGGAAATGGCAAGAGAGCCCATGGCACCACGTATGGAAGCCGGAGAAGAACAAGAAGAATGTGGGTAGTAGGAAATGGGTCGGCGAGAGCTTCATTGTCGGCTCAGTGCTTGGTGTTGGTGAGAGATGACATCATACTTATTTGGGGATGCAGCCTGACATACACCTTATCAGCGAGTGGCAGCAGTGGGTCGACCATAGCGAACGGATCGTTAAGTTCATTGGGACAGCATGGACCCCATGCCCCACGTCGGGACACGGATACGTCAGTCCCTCAAATACACATCGATGCCGGGCCGAACGACTCGGGCTCTGGTACAGACAACCCCTCCCCGAGTCGGGTCAACGCGTCGAGAGAGGCTCTTATCCCTCCTCTTCCCTTCCGAAGTGGATCGTCGTCGGATTCTCATACCCGAGACCCCAGCCAAGTGCCACTACCACCAGCAGGCAGTGATGAGCTTGAAGCGAGACCACCAGCTGCCCTCCGCCCAGCCCTCAAACCAGACGGTGGTCAGTCGACCCAACGACGAAAGTCGGTAAACTTCAAGCCGACAAGAAGTATGCCAAGCGAGACTGCACCCCCAGAAACGGTCCTAGCTAGGACTGAAGATGCTATTGAAGGGACAAGTGCGGGGGGAGTCGGGGCGCATAACCGCGAGACGAACGAGGTCATCATGCAGGGTAAGAGTCGTGTTTACTCACTCGGTGCGAATTCGTCAACTGACATGGAGGATCACCCTTTCAGATCGTATGTTAGTGAATATATCCTACTTTGAGACAGACGGACTTCCGCAACCATACGATCAAGATGAGGCCAGGCGGCACCCCACCTCCGAGAAGGAAGCGTGGGCAGAATATCTTGTGTGTTGGAAAAGGCGCCATCTCGAGCTTTACGAAGAATGGGTACGTACTTCAACGCACATTGAATATGCTTACATGGGGGACACTAATCACATTCTATATAGTCCGTTCCAGGCATGAAATGGCTCACGCATTCCAAACATCTGGCTTTCCTCGTACCCCTGAAGAAACTCGGTACACACCTCTCGGTCTATTCCATGGTCGACCTATCATTCTGCATCACATGTCCGCCTGTACCGTTAAACCTCAACGCGACCTCTGCTGCCGACAAGGCATCCAAGCGTTCTGTCATACGAAGTACACCACGTGGCGGTACTTTTGCGTTTGTCTTCAAGTGCAAGAGTCGCTCAAGGTCTGCCGATTGGATGTGGCATCTTTGGTGCGCTATAGCTCCAAATTTAACATTCCCTTCGTCTTACTAATCACAACGGTTCTTAGGCGAGAGATAGGTGGAACCCTGCCTGAGGTCATTGAGGTCAATGTACCCCAACTCGGATCTCGAATTCGATTCGACGTGCCGTCGTCAGAATTCCTTGAAGTCACTCAAGGCTATAAGACGATTAACCGCTCATACATCCTGGACACGTGCCGGCAGGAGATAGGAACCGAAGACTGGCGTAGGATCTGTGATGACGCTGGTAGTGTAGAGCTTTGCTGGCGAAGGAACGGCAATTTGGAGTGGATATGGCTTGACCGCGATGTCGACGGCAATCCCAGAGATTGGTCAGTGATATACCCCGTGGGGTTCCGACGGGTACGATGAATGCTATACACACCTTCTTATCAGCCAGCTCTGCTAACTATAGCCATCCCAGCTAAAAGCTCCGATACAGTTGGAAATCAGGCCCGCGCGGCACGCCGGGACGAAGGTCGTTCTCAGCGATGGCACGAGGCTATCTGAGCCACCAGCGGTAGAGGGCTATCTTTATCGCATCAAAGCGAATACCCAGGCACGAACGCAGATGTATCTGTCATCTCATGATGGCAATCTCTTCACACTTTCGACTGGTTTGTCCATTGAATTCGTTCTTCACCACAAGTTTAACCGGCGGGACTGACATCTCGAACATCTGATAGCAAACGCACATGCTCCAGAACCCCCAGCTCCTCCTATCACTCTCATTGACCATGACGCTAAAACAAAGGAGCAGAAGCGGGCCGCAGAGCTCCAGCGCGGTGCCCAACAGATATTTCGTTCCGATGGCTATATAGACTTTCGGAGCATCATAGCTATCAGGCGTGCCACTCAAACCACTGTTCCTCGATTTGCCGCTCCGAATAATGGCAACACTCAAGACATAAACCAGTCACTTGCTGAAGATGATCTTAGCCTTTTGCAGTCAGAGAACGGGTCCGCGAGCGATATAGAAGATGCAGGCGGGGATGAAGTGCTGAATTCGCGTGCCGACAAGCAAAGGCTGAAGCTGAAGCGATCGTTTGACGTCACATTGCGGACTGGACATGTCATTAGATTTGAGGTCAGCCCAACGTAGCGCGGCACGGGATTGATGGTTTCTCATTGTATCGAATCTCGTAGACACACTCCGCCACCATCGCTTTGCAGTGGATCTCGAGACTTCGGGCGCTGACTTCGTATTGGACACGGCGACATCGTGTTGATGCTCGACAAGAAATGGATTTGACTCACGCCATGCGTGGTCTTCCGAAATGGGGCAGCTCCGAGATCGTGCCGGACGCCGCAGTTGACCACCCCTACTTAGAACGTGAGGTGCTCATCCGCAAGAAGGGTGTCCACGATCGCCAAGTGTCGCTAGCTGAACCTGTTCCTTCAACAGAGTTTTGGAGCTGGTGTGTACTCGAAGGTTGCCGGCCTATCATCAAGGCGGGCAGGCTATACGAAAAGCGCGGCCCTCACAAGCAGTTCAAGTCCGTCTCCGAGACTCTCGCTTGAGCCCGAATGCTTCAAAACATTATTGATAAATCCCTTTGTTCAGGCACATGTTTCACGTCCTAACTCATGGACATATTGTACAATACTATCTTACAGCGACCAAATCGGCGCGCTTCACTCGATCTACAACTATCAACTTGTTGGACGCATATATTTATTCTGGACAGCTTGCCGTAGCAACTCTCCCCCAAGGATCCGCAGGAACATCACAAGCAACTCCCAAACGATACCAAGACGGACTGGAAGCAGATGATGATGATGAGGACGTCACCTTCATTATTTGGTGCGTGTGTCCCATAAATCACCCAGCCTGGTCGGATGTTGATAGAGTATAACGTTAGGTATCGATCGCACTCGACTGGCGCTTCTCCTCATGATATCACGACCCCTGATCAACGTACTCATATACCCCCACTGGACGGAAAGCATCACATGTTAATTTGCAAGGCTCGAAGCATACTGGAGCGCGATTCTTGGTGCTTTGCCTTGAACTGCGAGATAGAACGGCTTGCGCGGCGTACAGCATCGAGAGAGAAAGACCTCAAGGAGATGCGCGGAATGCCATACTAGTGATTAGATGTATATATGCTTAACACCTGGTTTATTGTTATTGGGTATCGGGACCGATGGGATCTATCGGCGTTATAAGCTTGTGCCTTCGGCGATTAATCTTGCAGGGCGTTAAAGGTGTTTGCATACACGCCCCAACACACCTCAACCACTGCCCAAGCCACCGAAGTCGAAAGGAATGGAAGACCCTCACGGCCAAGCCGTCTCAGAAGTCATTCGACCGCTTCTTACTGGCTCCAGTGAGGAGGTCCGACGAGTGGTAACGGCATATTTCACGCCGTCTTGTGCAATTTCACATCCATTATACCAACTGGCCGAGGCCCCAGACTCGAAGGAGGCGGCAATCAAGATTTTTGCAACCCGCTCAGACGTCTTTAGGTCGTCTGACTTCTCAACGCAAAGCGTCGGTGAGCATCATGGAGTGAGTCCACGAGAAGACCGGGAGCTCACATCTTTACTGTCCACCCCAGCCCTTGATGAGTCTAACAATAAGTGAGTTGAGCACCAGAATATATCGTGGTGTACGATTTAAATGGTCCGTTCAGGTTATTCTGCGATTCGAAGCGTACTGTGTGGCTTCGGCATCTCCCAATGGGATCAGCATATATTCGGTAAGTATCCATACTAGAATCTTAGTATATACTAAGTCCCTGATATTCCCATAGGTCCTTGATTATGATCCAGCTTGTTACAGGAGGAGACGGCAGGTCGTATATTGGCAGCTGGGAGGAGCTCCTGCAACCGGACGTAAGCATTCAATTGCATAAAGATTGTCATCCACCTTCTCTGATGAAGTCTTTAGGACCTGAGTGCACTTCTTTTCTTACCCGGTGCACGGCTGGTCATGAACGGTCTACGGCGCCTCGCAGCGCTGGCTACCTCCAGCGCGACTGCGGGTTCCGTGTTTGGAACGAAGCCCAAGCCAAACGTGGGGCCAGACATTGGTAGTGGCAAAGCATGATCTCTCACGTCTCCTTGCGCTGCATGCCCGGGCTGGAGCCTGGGTCATTCCTTCATGACTCTCATGTCACCTATGTCACACAGTTCCAATAGTTATACGAGTGATTGTTCGCTGGCAGCACTCGCGCATTAATATAACCAAGATTAAACAACTTCCTCGTCCCCATTCTCTTCCTCGTCTTCCATTCTTTGCCGTTCGCGTCTGGCTGCGGCCTTAACGCGTCGCTCGAGATCCTCGTTGTATGCAAAGTCGGCCAACGCCAGCTTCTTATTGCACCCTGCCGCGGGGCAATCCGCTTTCCCGCCAATTTGGCTGAAGTAATTTTGCAGAGCCTCGCAGGAAAAAGAGTGTTTGCACACTCGGCTATTCAGCATGGGGACGAATTCAGTTGCTCGCAGGACGCTGATGTCACATAAGCGAGACGTACGAAGTCATTGGCCGCACGAAGGGTTGAAGGGTCAACTGACAGGTGAAGTTCTGGCTTGTACCGCCAATCTCGATGTCGGACCCGCTGTCCTCATCCTCGTTCTCTGTGAAAGGTGAGTATTGAGTAGTTATTTTAATAATTAAATGCTCCTCTTTATTTTTCTTTTTAAAAGGCGTACCTTTCTCAATGAAAGAGGTCACAGGCGGCATAGCCTCCTTGGCATGCAGAACCTCCTGGAGGTTTCAAAGTCAGAGTGGGGTCATTGCACGGTTAAGCCATGTGCCCCCTTTCTTACCCACACATCTTGCCGGTACTGGATGTAAGCTTCGCTTTCTGCGTATTTCTGTCGCGACGTCTTTGTGCGGTACTTGTTCAAGGTCTTTTTGAGTGCTTTCTCAAACCTTTCCCCTACATCCGTCTTTTTGAAGGTAATATTTGACATAGCAGCGCGGTTTAGGAGTACAGACCTCACTCACAATTTCTGTGTCGCGACGACTGACGAATTCCGCGAGGTCTCTGAGCACAACTCTCTGAATTTCCAGCTCCTGTTGAACATCGAGAAGTTCCCGCATGGCCTGCTCTACTAAATTCGACGACTAAATCAATAATTCGGGGCTAAGGTTAATCGTTGACGCGTCTCATAGTCATCACATTGTTCAACACGTACATCATTTTCCTCCCCTTCGTGTGCCTCTTCTAGCGCGACAGCAACACCACCGAACATGGAGATATTTTCGGTGATCCGCTTGGCTAGGGTGGAGTAATCATCACCAAAAGATTTGATTTTCTTGGCCGCAAATACGGGATCGAGCGCAACATCCGTGAAAGTGGTCGGGTCAAACATAGGCGCTTCCTCCTCTTCTCCCGCATCGACACCGCGTTTGGATTTCTGGCGTGGTCGCTCGTCTTCCTCTTCGTCCTGGCCGACGATCCGCGAACGTTGCGAGGAGTCAGCAGGCCCCTCAGTATCTTCTTCTTCCGATGCGGCGCGTCGAGAACGCCTGCTGGAGATGCGAGGGGCCATGGTTAGCCGTTAGATGGCGGAAAGGGATTGAAGGAGAAGAAAGTTGGTCCCGGTTGTGGTACGATACTGAACACCCTGAATCGATGTGGGATTGACCTGCTCGCTCTCTGGACTGATCATGTCCGACTCTGAAGATCGCAGCTCTCGCGCAAAGCCAAAGCACGGTCATCATTCATCTAAGCGCTCTGAAGGATACAATAGGAAATCTCATGACAAAGACAAATCCTCCAAGAAACGGTTGAAGAGGCATCACGATGATGGTAACGGCGAGGATCACAAGAGGCACAAGCATAGGAAGAAAGATGGAGAGAAGAGGGCTGATGACAATGGGATGGACATCGTTGATGATGATGAGGCAATGGAAGACATGTGGGTGGAGAAGGATTTGGGAGAACAGGGGCAACATGTGAGCAGCCAATGTCGACGTCTACACATTGTAGATGGGGACTGCTTAGCTTGCAATTTAAAGCCTTTAGCGACCAGAATTCCAACAGCTGAAAGTCTCAATATCACTTCCCATGCGTCTGAAGCGACCTCTGCGAAGCTACCACCGAGCGTTCCCACCGAGAACAAGCTTCAACGAGACGAGTGGATGTTGCTTCCCGAAACACGACTGGTCGTTCCTTCAGATTCAGGCAAGACGAGCCGTATGGTGGATGTGGACGGCGCCCTTACTGAAGACTACGGTGACGCCGTGGCCGACAAACGAACGTTAGGTGGCGGCGTCGATTTCTTCAGCAGCCTTGGAACAGAGAGAAATAAGAAACCAAGAGACAACAAGCCCGATCCCACGAATGTGAGCATACAGGGGAATAACTCTGAATCTTTTACAATTAATCGAGTTCTGACATTTGGGCCAGCCTCCCGTGAGTCGAATGGAGCTCAACACGCAGCTAGTGGAAGGCAAGACTCTCGACCAGTACGCGAAAGTCGAGCCGCCCAAGCCTCAAACACCTGGCGGCCCGGGATCATCATGGAGAATGCAAAAACTTAAGCGCACGTACGAAACAGCGGACGAAGAGGGGCGCAGTGTTGAGGAAGTCGCGCAGGAGCGCTATGGGAGCTTGGAAGCGTTCGATGAAGCTAGAGAAGAAAGGCGTATTCTGGATGAGCGATCTGAGCGTCGAGTCGACCGTGGTGGACAGTCACATGGAAGGGGCGTCGAGCGAGGACGGGGTCGCGACAATGGTTACGGGGAGCGATATATGTTTAACGACTCAGGGGACGGTGATAGCCGACCCTCGAGTCGCACATCGTTCCGGAAACCTGGTGCACGCGATGGTGGCAGTGGACCATCTACACCTCGACAGGTCGGAGCTGCTACACCGTCGTACTTCCCTGGTCCGCCTGCAGCCAACAAGAGAATAGATGCACTCCGAGCTCGCCCTGACCTTCCGGATCGAACCACATCAGGCTCTGCATCACCTGCTTTGGGAACCCCCGTTCCATCCGTCATGACACCACAAGTATCGGGGAGGCAGCGAGCACTGTCTCCATCCTCACTTAACAGGATGCAAGCGAAAGTTCTTCGCGCAAAATTGATGGATCAGCCAGACGCTGGGGAGCTGGAGAGACAATACGAGATGGAGTTACAAAAAGCTCAGTCAGGAGCACACGGCGGCGATGACAGCGGGGTGAGAGTTGAAGTCCTGCCGACGCTTGATGGCTACGGGAAACTATATGACGTAGGAACTGGGAGGAAAGATGGCTCTTCACAGCTGCAACCCGGCAATCGGAAGAAGAAAGATCATGTAAGCGTTAGATTCAGCTTCCGGTAGATGTATCATTGACTGCTCTCCTACCAGCTGGAAACGCGGGACCCTAAAACTGGCGAGATTCTACGGTACAACGCTGATGACGATTCTACCACTCTCGGCGATCTACTCAGACAAGAAAGATTTGGGGCGGGGATGGCTGATCAGAAGGACATGGACATCGAGCTCGCCGGGCAGATAATGAAGGACGGCAAATTTGAGGCACGGGACGCGGATTTGCTGACTTCAAAATGTGCATGACTGACGGGAAATTTCCAGAACGACCTCGAATATATGGACGACAATGCGGAGAAACTTGGTCGAAAGAAAATGCGAACGGATGCCATGAAGCGGCAGTTTGCGATCAACGGTGAGTTCTAACCCCTTCTGTGCTCTCTGTTGCATATGTCTTATCGGATAGATCGCTACAGATTATGCACGAACTCAAAAGGCTATGTCTACTTGCCAGTTCTGTTATGGAGAGGACGACTCGCCGCCCAAAGCGGGCGTGATCGCAATGGGCACCCGAGTTTATCTCACATGCACGCTGTTTGAGGAGCTAGTTCAGGGGCATTGCTGCATTGTACCGATACAACACCATATGAGCATGCTCGAAGCGGACGACGATGTATGGGACGAAGTCAAAGTGAGTCTCGATGATGCTTAATCGTCCGCTTATTACTGATAGGTATCCCATTTTCGGTCAGAACTTCATGAAGTGCTTAATGAAGATGTTCGCCGATCAGGACAAGGGAGCCATCTTCTACGAGACAGTCCTGAACCTGAAATGGCAGAAGCACACGTTCATTGAGTGCGTCCCAGTGCCACTCGAAATTTTTCATGATCAGCCAGCATATTTCAAGGTCAGAGGGTTTTAGTCTTTCTCCATACTTCGATGCCACCCCTTTTCTTGAAAACTTACAAGGAACCCAAATCGTATTAGGAATCAATTATGGCATCAGAGGCAGAATGGTCGCAGCACAAGAAGTTGATCGATTTCTCGGCCCGGCCGGGAGGTTTTCGTCGAGCGATGGTGCCAAATTTACCGTACTTCATGGTCCAGTGGGATTATCGAGGGGAGAAAGGCTACGGGCATGTCATCGAAGGATCTGGCGATGCTCCGGACCTACATGGCGAGGAGGGCGAAGGTGCCCAGGACGATGGAGACAAAGGCGGGGGCGATTTTCCCAAGTTCATATTTCCTGATTGATTGTGTCCCGAACCTGATACTGATACGGCGTCCCCACAGATATTTTGCGGCTGAAATTCTTGGAAACCAACTCGATGTAGAGCCACGCAAATGGCGGAGGCCGAAGAAGATGGATCTTAAGGGAAACAAGCAGCGCGTCGCAAAATTTAACGCCGCCTATTCCAAATACGATTGGACACACCTAATCCAGAAGTCTTAATCACTATCATACATTCAGTTGCATATGCTATATTTTTCTCCCAAAACTTCTTGATGTATCTAGACGAATTCTTGGCCTTAGATTGCCGGAGCCAAGTTGGGAGCACCTTCCCCGTCCAAATTTGCATGTGTGGGCGTTGCTTCCTCATTGCTAGATCGGCCGAGTTGGCGCAATGAGATATCGTAAACGACTGTGTTAGGTGACCGGAATGTTAGCGTCATAACTACGAGCCGTCTTCCAGACGAACCTTCCTCGATCCTTTTGACATCGTATTTGATTCTGGGGATTCAGTTAGCAGAATTATTCTCACAATAGATCAAGGGCCATGCACTTACGAGTCAAAGCGGCGACGGAGCGAATCGTTTTTCAAGTTTAGCTGTGAAATTATAGATTTGTTCATTATGTATCATTCATAACAAACTCTCGAAGTCCCATACCATGGAGAAACCGGCATGAAGGTCTTTAACGAATAGTGAGATCTTGGAAGGCATGTCATAAACACCCATCGTCACGGAGTTCACTGCCAGCCTTGACTATTATAAATGCCTATTATAGTAGATCAAACGGAAGTTGCAAAAAATACGCTCACAAGCTCGTTGATGAGGGTAATCACTCCGTGGAGGTAGTCCTCGGTTGCGAGAACCAGGCGATCGGCCCAGTCCTTTTGGACTATCAAAAGTGCAAGAGCGTAGTAAGAAAATCTGAGAGGGATGTGAAGAGTTGAGCAGCTACTTACTTCCAAGTTGGATCGAGGTCTCCGTCATCGTAATCAGTGTGCCAGATGTAAGCCATTCGCATAGAGCTGACACGAAGACGGCTTGTTGAAGCGGCCTGGCCCACATGTCCTTCACCCTGAAATAGTCAGGATGGTGCACGCGGGGGAAGAAATGAGTCCTACCTCCAATACTCGTTAGGCTTGACCAAAGCTGCGAAGGCGGCCAAGTCGACATGTGTGTTTTGGAGCAAGGGCCGAACGGTAATTAAAAGGTTCGGATTTGGATCTTCGTTTCCGAGTTAGATCTCATATAAGGTTTCGACGACGTTAGTCTATTACGTACCCGAATGGATTTTATTTAACACCCCGATCATGGCTCGGACCTTCTTCTCGTACACGTTGATGGCCTCCCGGAGGTGCTTTAAGTTCAAAAGAGAGGTGTTGACATAATGAGAGCAGCTGAGCCAAAAATTTACGCCTACTTCACGCGTCCGAGATTCCTCCTCCAGGTGAGAAGTTACAAGATCGAAGTCAGTAGGATCCATCGCGGTCGTCGTGGTTGTGAGTGGATGCGTCACGGAACCCTGGGTACGGAGTTATCGCGTCTAAACGACAACCATTGCGCTCTTGACCACGGCTCGGACCGGTTATTCATAAACCACCCATAGCCTGGCAAAGGATCTCTTGTTCGGCTCTCTTCTATCCATCTCTGTATGACGGTCTGTATCGGGACGCTCCCATCTTCAGAGGGAGCCGCGAAGGCTGAGGCACTGCTCAAAGACCTACGCGACAATCCAGTCAACTCTAAGGACCCAACAGTCAACGACTCTCTCCTTACATGCACTTCATTATTATACTCTCTTCAGTACCCTGACTCTCTACCCCAAGCAACCCATTGGTTCTGCTCTAAAACACCCCTAGTCGCGATCGAAGCAGCTACATTCTTATTACGTCTGCACGCGTATGGCTCCGCGGACGACTGGAGGAACAAGCTCACGAACGTCTTAAAAGGATGTCCAGAATGCGTCAGTGGTTATACGGTCGCGAGAAAGCGTTCAGATGAAACGTGAGTCAAGCCTGCTCAGTAAGCAATCTGAGTTTGACAAGCATGACAGGTATCTCTCGTGCTTCAAGCCAACGGCTTTGAAAGGCTTACGTGATTCTGTCGATAAATGGGAATTATCCCATGTGCTATCATGCCTGAAGAAGTCTGGAGGTTTGGAGGATGGCAGTCTCCGGGCCGCCCCATCGGCAGTCGTATTTCACGCATTGGACAACATCACCCTTGTCCAAAACGTCGAAATCCATTCCCTCTTCCTCGAACGGACGCCAAAGACTGTTTTTGACGACTGGCCAGAAAAGCCTCCAGCTGGACTTCTATACCTAGCAGCCAGCCAGAACTCTGCTGTCCGGAAGTGGGCCAAAAGGCAGCTAGCGTTATGCCCACCCGTTACATCACTTCCTACAGGAGACCACGTCCTCCTTATGTTCACTGCTCTCGTCAAGCGCCTCCAAGTATTAGACCAGACTTCTGACGTCGCAGATCATTCTCTTTTAGGTCCCTCACCTGCTTACACGGATATTGTCAATTCAACGCATCTCCTTCCTCCGCCTTCTCTTTGGCTCAGCTTCCCTGAAACTGTTAGAATTATTGCCGCAAAGGATCGACTCGAAGTTCTGAGACACCTCGACGGCACTGACTTCTTGAACATGGTCCTTGGCCATCTCCACGATAATAATGAATGTTCGTCTCCCCGACGCCGTTTCTTTCATGCTAATCATGGTCTCAAGTCTTGAAATCACTTCTGTAGACCTTCCTCAGGTTCTGAACTGCTTCCAGCACCTCCTCGCAGTGTTTGGCGATCGGCTGTGGGAAAGCCTACCCGCAGAGTTTCCGCAGGTTAAAATCGATGGTCTTCACGATAATCCCGCGTTCGAACTCCTCATTAAGGCTACTGCTAACCCAAATCTACTTCAATGGTACGCGAGGTACCTGCAGAGCATCTGGAAAACGAAGATCTTTCCAGACGCGCTGGCTAAGATGCTCGCGT
Organism: Tulasnella sp. 332; assembly: GCA_019632285.1. Taxonomy (NCBI): domain Eukaryota; kingdom Fungi; phylum Basidiomycota; class Agaricomycetes; order Cantharellales; family Tulasnellaceae; genus Tulasnella; species Tulasnella sp. 332. The sequence continues at coordinate 30,312 of WSTV01000004.1, read as the reverse complement.
TCACTTGCGATACTGTTCAACACGGAAACTACGATGTTGCATGCCGTTCGATGGTGATGCTGGTGATCGCTCGCGTGAGTTTCTGCTATTGTGTCCGATGGACAATCGACATTGAGTATGTCTCAGGTTCTTCGCACAGTGTATGGAGACGCTCACAACAAGCGGAGCGAACCCCATCTTCTTGTTATTCGTCAAACCGTCTGCCTTCATGCCCCAAAGCTCGTGGCTGTGGCGTTTGGACGTGATCACAAGGATGATAGATGGACTGAAGCGCGGACAGAAGTCCGATCTCTGTTCAGAGAGGTGCTTAGCTCCGACGGAAGGCGAACTCATGGTCTGCTCATCAAACTGAGTAGCATCGCCCGTGCTGGAGACAAAGCATTGAAGAGCGATCTTGGCAAGATCCCGTTTGGCGTACATGAGCACCTCTGGAAACGGATATACGACGGCCTCCCCTCCGACGACGCTGATGGCATGGCCATCCTAGTTCACGCCGTGGCCATCTCTGCACACTTGGACCAACTGAAGCCCGAGGTCTACAGGGTGCGAGGCAAGGGTACGGAGGAGCTGAAGGAACTCAAACTGGCATACGCGACGGAAGTCAACAATTATCACCGAGCACTGGACGTGATGAGACAAGGCTTCGATAGTGCGGTCACGTTATTTTCGGGCCAAGCGAAGCCACCTATCCTAGCGGCATTCCTCAGCGGAGACGAAGTGACCGCAAGTCTTATAGCTGTGATGTTTTCGCCCGTGGAGACCCTGCATACATCAGCTCAAGAGCTCGTAACGCAGGCATACGATGTCGATGGAAGAGACGCCTGCTTCCGTGCGTATTTCGAGCACCATCCAATACTAGCCTTCCGAGGCACGTTCGCGTTCCTGAGGACGGTAGAGGGCATTGTCTCCGAACTTCTCGAGGCGTGTACGGTCTCAAGGTCCACTGTCCTTTGTCTCACAGACATCATCGATGTCTTATGCGCAAAACCAGACGGCCTGCTATTCAGTTCATCATACAGCCAACCCGGCCTGCTCCTTCCAGAGAAAACATTGGAGCTGTGGATCCTGATGTCAGATGTCATCGCTGCAATCTTCAAAGAGACTCCAGTATGGTCATCATACATCGAATCCAGTGTGATGATCGTTTGGATGCGGGACGCTCTCATTTTCGCGAGGGATATGGTATCGCAGTACGGTGTCCTCAACGCTGCCGCTTCGGATACGCTGAAGACGTCCATGACGATGGCGTCGCCTCGCAAGGCCACTATGAGCAGCACAGAAGCTACGATGATGAAGGAGCTGGAGGTTGTGTTGGAACAAGCAACAAAGTGGCTGAAGCTCACGGATGCCGAGTTGCTACACCAGTCGGTCGAGCTGCTCAAACTCATCTTGAAGTGTTTCGAAGAGTCGACAGGTCTTACCCCACCTCTCTCAGTGATCGAAAAGCTAGACTCGTATACTTCTGGACGCACGAGTAGCAAGATTGAGCTCACCAGAGACCAGTTAGCTTCACTCGAAGGCGCGGTTGCACCCTTCCTACAGGACCGCCGCGATCTGACAGATGCGCAAAACCAACGGAAGCGGTCTCCGCCTTCGAATTCAAACAAAATTAGGGAAGCTGAGCCGGATACTGAGTCGTCGTCGAACTCAGAAGACGATATCGAATACCTTGGACGCACCATGAAGGTCGAAAAACCTGCAAAAGAGAAGCCCCCTAAACCGAATAGTGTCCTCGATCAACTTATGATGGCGTCGAAGGGTCTGGCCAACAAGAGCAATGCTCAAACATCCAAACTGCGAATGGATATGACTTCTGGCCTCTCCCGTAAGTCGGAGAAATCCTTTAACAAAAGCCTAATGACAGGGCCCGCCAAGAGCGGACAGCCATCAAGCAGCAAAATGCAAGAGTTACGAGAGGCAAGCCGAGCGCACGCTAGACAATACGAGCTTCCTCAGCAAGGGAGGAAGGCTACACCCCAGGGACCGAAGTACGAAGGTTCCACCACTGCTCGCTTAACCTCTTCCAAGGCGTCAAGATCGAGTTCTCATAACCCTAGCGAGGACAGCGATGAAGATAAAGACAGTGACGATGGCGATGAAGATGACGATGACGATGACGATGACGACGGGCAGAGGCTTGCAAGCTTGAGCAAGCTCCAAAAGACAGCGAAGACACCTAAAGTCATGATCCCCGAGAGAAGGGGCATCGTCTTAATGGACCCAGGCGTTCGTAAACCTGGGAAGGCACGCGTTGATGCTCGAGAGCAAGCTCGCAGGACTCAACTTCGCCTGAAACCCGACCTAACACCGCTGCATCGCCTGATCCTATCATGGAGCTATGACCACGATGGCGATGAACCACCAAACTTCGACTCCAGAAACCTACGGCGTGTTCCCGATGTTTTCCAGTCTCACGATGAGTACTACAGGGTCATGTGGCCCCTCCTGAGTTTGGAGTGCTGGGCTCAAGTCGTGAAGGCGAAAGAAGAACCGCAGGAGAAAACTATATGGCAGATTGCGCAGAAGCAGTATGTGGACAGTTGGCTTGATTTGGACGTCATCGTCATTGGTTCACTACCGAAGAAGTGGTACCTGGCCGAGACCGATATTGTTCTCCTTCGACAGACTGCTGGAAACAAGTGCCTACTGGCGAAGACTCAAAACTTCAAATCGAATCCCAGGGGTGTTAACGCTTCAGTGCGGTGCATACCCTCGCGCGTTGATATCGGCTTAAATATCGGCACTCAATGGCACATCGAGAAAATCTTTAGGTTTGTGCTGTGAACTCTCTATCATATACGATCACTGATTTTTTTTTCTCCTCCTACAGTCTCAGTACCGTACACCGCGAATATTCGGCTCTTATGGGACTTGCCTACTACGATCTCTACGAGGGCATAATCAAACCGTCGCCTGCGGAGCTTCCCGCGATACCAAACGACCGCATCCAGAGGGCAATGAAATCGTACTCTGTGAACGAACCGCAGGCGGCAGCCATATTGGGGTCTCTGGATACCGAAGGCTTCGCGCTCATCCAGGGGTAAGTCACCTTTTGTTATTCTGCGTCCCCGAAAGTGCGCCAAAAGCATGGGATAATAGTCCTCCAGGTACAGGCAAGACCTCCACGATCTGCGGCCTAGCTGGCGAATTCTTATCCACTCGCGATGCCCGGCCGGTCACCGTCCACGCCGGAAGAGGCTCCGAGAAGGCTTCGCCTCAAAAGCTGCTCGTTTGTGCGCCCAGTAATGCGGCCATTGACGAAGTAGCCAAGCGTCTTCGCGACGGTGTGCGTAATGCCCAAGGCGTGCCGATAACTCCCAAAGTTGTACGCATCGGAAATGACTCCAGTATCAACATTAGCGTTAAGGATATATCGCTGGACGCACTAGTAGCCGCTAAGATGAATGCGCAACCAGCTAAAGAGAAAGGGGTGGATACATCCGACGAGTTGACCAAACTACGGAAGGAGCTAGAAGAGATCAATCGTCAACGACAGGAAAAGCTGGAATTACTGCAGTTGTCGAAGGAGAATCCGAACCGCCTGCTCTCCGCTGAAGCAGAACTGAAGGCGATTAACGCGAAAAGGTCATCAGTCAATCAACGACTTAACCAAGCACGCGATCGACAGACAGATGACCGACGCGCTATGGATGCAGCGCAGCGAAAGTACCGACAAGAAGTACTTTACGAGGCCGACATCATCTGCAGCACACTGTCCGGCTCAGGGCACGAGTCCCTCGAACAGTTCGACTTCGAGACAGTAGTGATCGATGAGGCAGCTCAATCCGTGGAAATTTCCTCTCTCATTCCGTTGAAGTACCAATGTAAAAGATGCATACTTGTTGGGGGTAGGCCTTCCTTCTTTGCTCTTTCAATTTGTCCACTGATTCCTCCTCTCTCCTTCTCTCACACTCAGACCCGCAGCAACTCGCGCCAACAGTGATCTCTATGAAGGCATCGCAGAGGAACTATCAGCAAAGTCTATTTGTCCGGATACAAAAACAGCGCCCCGAGGCAGTCCATTTACTTAGGTGCGTTGCGCCAAGCGCTAGCTAAGTCATAACTCTCAGTCGTCTTCTCAATATACAGTATACAATACCGGATGCACCCCATCATAAGCCAATTGCCTAGCAAGGTCTTCTACGACGGTCGATTACGTGATGGACCTGGAATGGCTGAGAAGACTGTGCAACCATGGCATCGAGATACTATGCTCCCCCCTTATCGATTTTTCAATGTAGCACAAGGAATCGAGGATACATCTGGTTCTCACTCCATGCGAAACCGGATGGAGGCAGAATCTGCGGCATCACTTTACAATCGCTTGCTCAAACTGTTCTCGCAACATGGAGAGCTCGATTATCGGGTCGGCGTTATCACGATGTACAGGGGACAACTTCTGGAGCTGAAGAACCGCTTCACTCAGCGCTTTGGCCGAGATATAGTTGGGAAAGTGGATTTTAATACGGTCGACGGTTTCCAAGGTCAGGAGAAGGACATTATCATCCTGTCATGTGTCCGTGCAGGGCCAGGGGTTAATAGTGTTGGCTTCTTGGCCGACGTACGGCGCATGAACGTTGCCATCACGCGCGCACGCTCCTCCCTATATATCCTCGGCCATGCCGCTACCCTGGAAAGAAGTGATCAAGTCTGGAAGCAGATCGTCCAAGATGCTCGAGATCGCTCCTGTCTAGCCGATAACGTGCGTATGTTCTTCACACTGTCTCGTACACCCCTCTTGACGCCAAGCCTGTTTAGGTCTCACCCGCGACCTTCACTGCACCTATGCTCACACCTGCTGCTGCTACCGCTCCGGCGCAAACGTCAAAGAAAGCTGCCGCCCCGGCAGCCGGAGGTCCAAATCAAGAGGATCTCTTTACCCCCACACAGATTAAGAATGGAGCCATTCAAGACGGGGCTGGACCGTCGACACTCACATCAGAATCTGTGCCGATGATCTCAGCGCCCGTGACCACCGCAGCGGATCTTATCGCCCATGTTGTCCCAGTAAATGACGACGCATCGTCTGATCTCTCTCGGCCTATCGCTGTCCGCAAGCGAAGCCCCACTGATGACGGTCAGATCAGGGCTCCGCCGGCACTCAGGAACAACGCAGGAGATGATTCTTCTGGGAGCACCCACAAAGTCGAGGTTCCAAAGGTTCGACCTCTGCCAACCAAGACCAAAGCAGCTCCTTCACTATTCATCCCCAAAAAGCCCCAAAAGGTGTGCTTAGATATCTTGCTTATGGATCGCATCTCTAACCTACCCTACATTTCAGCGGAAACCATAGGTTTTGGCTTTGGCTATTACCAGCTCAACCTTACAGATCTCCTTATGGGGTAAACATGTTTCTTGCTTCAACAAGGATTTCGCATCTCTTTATAGATTCTTTGTGATAGAACACTCATGACCACATTTGTACAGGTAATATCTCCATCATCTTTCATGTCGCATACTTATGCAATAAGTATATGACGATTAACCCTATGTATCACAACCTAAAACTTGGTAAACACCACCTCTGAGGTCCAAAATGCGGCGTGACAATGTGCACCTCCGAGCCAAGTTTCTTCGCCGACGCAGGAAGGTCCAAAGGCTTGGAGAATGTACATAACGACGGTCCCAATGTTGGGAGCCACGCAGGATTGATGACAGTCACGCCTGGATAATGATTCGGTAAGAGCGGGAAAAAGAGCACTACATGCTGAACACTAACCCCTCAGCCAAACCTTGCTCGTGCGAACCACATCTTGATAGACGATCCATTCAGGCGCAGCTTGTTGAAAGAGTGTCGATGAAGGATGGATGTACACATCTTCCTCGATACCCATTGCTCGATATGACACACCGCGAGATGATGCAACCTTAGTACCTGTCGCCATGCGTTTGTCGAGAACGTCCTTCCGCGCCGCAATATGGTCAATGAAACCAGCTGTGAGGAACTGGCGCAACGCTTTCAACTGATAGATCCCAAGTTAGTGTGGCACACCGTGTATCAATATGCCAAAGGGTCCGCGGCTTACTTGAATGGCCGCGGGAGGGGGAAGTTTGGGATTAAATCCTGCATCTACAGCGGGGAAATTAGCTTGAACGATATAACTGATCTGGGCCCTGAGTTTGTGTATCTCTTCCATTGCCTGGGACCAGTAATACAACGTCAAACTTCAGTTTTTCTCGCATGTGGTTATGCACACCTTGGGCCGAACAAAATGGTTTTGACAGAACATGGCAGTTCTCCCCTCATACTCGTAGGCTCCAACAACGGAAAGCATCCTAAACGCATCGCTTGATGACCCAAGCTTCATATGCATCTGTACGCACAATCTCAGAGACTTCAATCATAAAGGCGCCGAGGGCTGATCGCAACTCACTGCTTGAGACTTAAAAAAGGCACGTCGCTTCAGCCTCCGGCCTTCTTTTTCGCGAACGTTATCGCTTTTAATATTGGAAAGCTCTAGTCCTGCTTCGCCGCCTTCATCGCCGCTGCTATCACCGCCTTCGTCATCATTTTCTATGTTCTCTTCCCGCAAAAAGGGGTCACCCACGGACATGGCTGCCACCAACGCGATCACATAAGGAAGACATCCTTGCTGTTGACCGATTACGAGCATCTTCGAGTAACGTGGTGATACAGGAAAGAGGGCCATCGCTCGACCCAGGTCCGTAATACGGCCGCCGGTGGTCAGAGACGACGATTTGTTGGAGGTTGCACCTTTCGTGGTTTCAGGGCTCTCTAGTGCTCCGAGATGGGTAAGCAGCTTCTCAGCTTGGCGGAGGGCGTCCCGGTTTGGTGGTGTAGGGAACGGGAAATTGATCACGGTGTCGATATGCATGCTCTTCATCTGAAGCACAACGCCTTCGATCGGCATACGCAGGATCTCTGGCTCGTCGAACTTCTTAAAATGGCTCTCGTAAAACGCTGAGGAGTATAATCGATAGCAATGACCTGGGCCTGTTCGTCCTGCACGTCCTGCACGTTGAGCGGATGAGGCTTTTGATATCCAGCCAACAGAGAAAGACTCAATGCCACTCCGGACGTCGTGATGCCTCTGAACGTAAACCTTATGTGCATCAATAAATACACAGGAGATGGCTGGGTGGTACCAACCTGCTTAGCACGCCCTGCATCGACGACATAACTAATTCCAGGGATGGTGAGGGAGGTTTCCGCTACGTTCGTTGCCACTACTACCAACCGTGAGCCGATGGGGGGTGGCACAAACACTTGCATCTGCCTATCCACAGGAAGCAGGGAATAAAGTGGTAGAATATGCATGGGTACTGTTTTAAAATATCAGCAAAGGATTATGTGAAGGAAGTAAGGGCATACCGTCGGAGTAATCCGAATCCATGCCAACATCGTCTTTTTCATCCCTGGTTCCGCTTCCTGAATCACTGTCGAGTTCATCACGATCCCCATCACCGCTCGCGTCGGTCAAGGCATCCCTGTCCAGAGCGGTTGACACGCCAATATCAACTTCATCGGCTTCTACTACTCCTGTATACGTCGCTGGATTCAGCACAAAATAGCTAAAAGTATTCAAGTATCCCACCTTCGCGCGCAGCCACAGGAGTGGATGCGAACCCTTTGGGACCTCTACAGCTTGGCTTCGTAGGTTCGACGTCCCTTCCAGATACGTCTGACTCGACACTCCGAGATCTCGAAGTCTCTCGACTCCTCCGTTTCAATTCCAGAGCTTGAGCACCAAACCGCTTTCCCAACTTGCGGCAGACGGTATGGATTTCATCCTGCCCAGTCAAAAATATTAAAATTCCACCAGGTGGGAGGCGACAGTGAATCTTGGTGGCCTTTTTTACGACTTCGTTCATGTAATCGTGGGTTGTCCGTCTGTTGTAGTGCATAGTGACGGGGAATTGACGGAAATCGACATTGATCAGTGGCGGTGGAGTAGGGAATAGAGTTTTGTTGTCACGGAAGTCGGCAACGCGGAGCGTGGCCGACATGATGATCAAACGGAGGGGCTGTGTTGAAGGTGATGTACGACATACGTTAATTGGTAGAGATTTGGTGATCCAAAGAGCAACGAAGTCATATTACCTTGATTCCCCCATGCCCGAGCTTCCAAGAGTTTTCTCGGAGCTTCAAGACCCGACTCAGTACGCCGATCAGAACATCTGTATTCATGCTCCTCTCGTGCGCTTCGTCCACAATGATGACTGAGTATCTGGTGAGGAGAAAGTCTCGCGCCAGCTCCCTGAGTAAGACACCATCCGTCATGAACTTGATAGAGGTTTCTGGTGAGACGGTAGCATCATAGCGGATCTGATGAGACACCCGGCGTGCTGGAAGGGATAGCTCGTGCGCGACCCGGGAGGCCATAGACATTGCTGCAACACGGCGTGGCTGAGTGATCCCTATCATTCCTGGGTTTTCTGTGCCGAGAAAAATGTTCGTTGAAAGAGATCAGATGGCGATCAATCGACGACACCCGACTTGGAACAAGGGGGCAAGAAAAAAGATGAAATGACATACCACTGCCCGGGGAACCAAATCCAGCTTCGAATAGGAACTGTGGTACTTGAGTGGTCTTCCCACTTCCAGTTTCACCGCAGACTATCGTGACAGGATTGAGCAAGATGGTTTCTATGATGATCTGCTCCTCAGCGAGAATAGGCAGACGCAGTCTTGATTCTATCACCTCCTCGGAGCGAATAACCGTGACGAAGTTTTTAGGCTTCGACGGATCGCCATCGATCTCTTCTACCCCCCTTTCGCTCTGAGTATCCGATGCCGTGCCGGTATCGATCTCTGAGAGCACATCGGAGGAAGATTCCCCATTAGACTCTGCTACGTCTCCTGAATTCTTTGAAGCCAGATGTTTCGCCAGTACCGTATCAGGAAGAACCAACTTCTCCCCCAGTGGGCCTATTTTGTCCTTCGGGTCGAGGGATACGGGCTTAGGACGCAGATGATTGGGCAAGAATCTATAGTACTCTGTTGGCAACGAAGATAATGTGGTCGTAGGCTCGGTCTCCACTCCAGACTTTGCGGCGATAACCTGCTTGAGCGCCCAGTCTTTGAATCCACTGGTGTGTTGGCTCCTATCATCTCTAGTTTCTGAGAGGGTGCCGTCTTCTTCAAAAGAGTGTCCACCGTGGTTGTTGTCGGCATCATCACCTGACATATCTTCAGATGACTCGGAGCGATAAGAAGAGGCAGAGCTGTCGAATGACGTCACTGAAGATTCAGATTTGACGTCGGACTCTAATACTGGTTTCTACAGAGGGTGGCATGAGCAAACGAGATGAATTAAAACCTGTAAGTATCCTAACCTTTATCCTGGCTTTCCGCTTCGCCATCCGAGGAGCAATAGCGGTACCATCAGGATTGCGCCGAAGAGCAGCTCCTAACGCTGGTGAACTCGTAGCAAGTGCGGTAATGAGAGCGGACGAATCGGACCCAATGGCTTCTTGTGTCTCTATATCCGAACATCCTGTATCAATCCCTTTCCATTCATCGCTGCAGTTAGAGTCTTCTTCTTGAAAGCGAGCCATTTTGACCTTTCGCGATGGGTCACTTGTGTTTGCCTCAGATTTTTCATCGCCAGTGTCCTCATTGTCCTCTAGAACTAAACGTTTCCGTTTCCCGACCACCCGCCTGAATTCCTGGTCTTGCTCCAAAGCAAGACGGTGTGCATGTGTGTAAGATCGACCCGACCCGAGTGTCGAAGATGATTGAAGCTTCAAATGATCAATATCCGCCTGAGACTGGCTGTGGGAAAGGCAATGTGAGCAAAAAGATTATTCAAATCGGTAATTTATGACGAACCTTAGGCGTTCAAACAACCGGATACGCTCCTCCCTCTTCACCTTCTTAGCCTATGTGATAAGACGATTAGCAAGGTTCGAAGACTTGAATAGCACGAAACTGACAATGTACGCCTCGAGCTTCTTCTTTCGCTTACGATTCCAATTGGATTGATCATGGGCATCCATCATCTATGCGGAGAGCATAAGAGAGTGATACAGTGTCCAGTGATTGAAACTTACCTCTTGCATCATGCGCTCCTTTCTGTCCTGCTCCTTCTGCGCAGCGGTCTTGGAGATAATAACTTCAAACCCAGAATTCTGCCCTACCGCTTCTTCTGTTTCGGCACCTTCCTCGCCTCTACATTCGCCATCCTGGTGATCAATGTCCTGAATCAGTACCTCCGACTCAGAAGTAGCATCCACTGCGTTCTTCTTGGGTTTCTTGAACAATCCACGCTTCTTATGTGATTTACCACCGCGGGCCTTAGTGTTGTAGCGTATTCTTTGAGGAGGACCCATCCTGCAGTAGCAACCTGGGTAGAATAGGAAAGCGGTACTGAAATTTTGAGATCACGTGCATGACAAGGAGGACACCGTGTTCCCTGGCCGTAGCCCACAGCAGTGGCAGATACTACATTTTAGTAAGGGAACCGGATGTATTGATTATGGCACAAACGCGAACGTTTTTTTTTAATAGATAATTTCGTTGAGATGCAGGAAGTGAAATGCAGTACATCCCGGGGCGCAATTTGACGCCATTTAGTATCCTCATATATCACTCTTCACCGACCCATTCGTCGAACCATCGCAGGACTTCGTAATGCCACTTCAAGCTACAGAATAATAATGATAACTTGCATCTCATCGTGCGGCAGAGTCAGAAGTAACACACCTGTTTGCGGGTTTGAGAACCCAGTGGTTCTCATCTGGGAAGAGAACCAAGCGGCTGGGCACGCCACGTCTGGACAGCATCTGGTCAGCAAAACTGTCTCTATCGCAAACCACAGAAGTTCATCAAGGCGCTCACTGCTGCAAAGCATTAAAGGCCGACAGACCCTCCGTCTCCGCTAGCCGGTAGTCCTTGCCGCCATGCACAATCAACTGAGGCGTCGACCATTTGTGAACAAACTCGGAAGGGTTGAATCTAGAGTAGTGAGACTCAGCATCTTCCAATAGAGAAGATATGACATTGTGCAGCATACTTCTCGGCGATCTTGCCAGCGTGTTTGTCCCATGGTTTGCCTCCAAAGTCATGGTCCCAGAAGAAGAGCTCATCTGTAGCATAACCTCCATATCGAGTATCGAAGATCTGTTCAAAGGTATGTAAGCTCGATAAAGCTGTGACTGTTTGAATAATCTTACGCCATCATGACAGAAAAGAGCCTTGAAGCCAAAGTCATACTCGGGATGTCCTTGAATCCAGCTCCAGTGGAGAGGTCGCGGGAGTCATTGATGGTTGAAATGTCAACTAAGAAGTTCTGTCTGACTCACTTGATCGCGAAACCACCCCACGACGCGCCAGCAGCGACAGTCCTGTGGCTATCAATCTAGGTTCCGACACTCCGATCAGTAGCTTTCTCGGGCTGATGATGGGACTTCAGATATCTTACTGGATAGTGCTTCAATGCATACTCCCATCCCTTTCGGAGATCGACGAAGGGCTTCCCGCCCCAGTCTTCGGTGATGGCGTCGACGAAATCTGAAGCATTCGGGGCGATCAGTGTTCGAACTCGAGCTCGTCTCGAGTAAGTTTGGGCTTTCCAACTCACCTTGTCCAAATCCGGTGCTTCCAGTGGGATTAATGAGGATGACCCAATATCCCTGCTGTGCGAACACGTTCGGGTTCCACCTCGTACTCCAACCGTCCTCCCATGCACCTTGCGGTCCTCCATGGATCAGGAAGACCGTGGGCCACTTCTTCGTACTCCCAGCCTCGGCATCATACCCACGGGGCTTGTGAGACCATCCCTGGACCTTCTTGCCATGTGCACCGTCGAACCAGAACGCCTCGCCTTCATCGAGCTTGTAGCTCTTCAGCTCCTTCTCGCCGAATTTTGTAATCTGAGTGGTCTTGATGTGGCCGTGATTCCCAACTTCACTGCGATCAAAAGGGACGAGCTCTGCGAGGTAGACGTTGTTCGGACCAGTCAGGCTGCTCTGCGTGAAGACGAATTTTCCTCCGGCGAGGGGATAGATCCCATGGGAAGAGTGCTGTTCTGTGAGGGCGAACGGTTGTTTGTGCGGGTGCGGTTTGTGTCCGACAGCCTTCAAATCCTCAAACTCTATGGTGAGGTGGAAGACTTTGACATGACCATGCTCAGACGCCGTCACGAACAGCGACTTTCCGTCTTGTGCAAACTAAGTATATGTATTGAAAAGAAGAAGAAAAAAAATTATCAAGACGGATCAGGAGGAGCAAATTCACTCTGTTTGGCTTACCACGACCTCTGACACCGATCGATCCCAGTCTTCAGTGATGTACCATCTTGCAGACGTTTCAAGGTCATAGACAACCAGCCTCGCCCGATCGGATTCGTAGCCATCCTTAGCCATTTCAGTCCATATAACCACCGTCCCCTGCGGATTGAAGATGGGAGAATGCGTGGCGCCTTGATGACCTGTCGTCAATGCTCGGGGAGTGACGCCGCCTTTAAGGGGAGCAATATAAACCTGGATCCCGTGAAGATTATAAACTGGATAGAATTTGCATTGATGAGGAACACCTTACATTTTGACGCGTATGGCTTGCTTCATCGACCGAAGGATCTTTCGCAGTGTACACGATCTGAGTGCCAGAGACATCGTAATCTTCAGCGCCGCCGAACGGCTCAACTGGCGTATACTATAGAATAAATAAGATCATTGAATGGCTCTGGTTGTGGTAGGCAGTGGTGGTTTGGTGAACTGACGTGCTCTGTTCCTTCGAGAGGTTTGAAGAAATCCGTGCCCAGCACCCACTTTCCGTTCCTCTTCGACAGCTCTACTGAAAAGAGCCTCGACTTCTTGTCAGTCGAGTATTCATCCCAATGTCTGACGTAGAGCCCGTCGTAAACCTTTCCGGAGGTCTCTCGGTTTGCCCATGCTTCGTCCTGCTCTTTGACGGCTGTCAGGTTATAGTCCGCATATACCTATCAAAATCATGAGTGTGTCAGCATCCCAATAGGCAGCATGACCCTTCACCTTGGCGGAAAACACCAGGATGTGTTGGACATCGTCCTTAGCCTGCGTGTGCGCCTTCTTCGAGCCAGTGAACTTGAAATTCGTTGGGGACGACCCAGACGGGAAGCTTCCAACGAGATATGGAGGGAGCGGCGCTTGGACGAGCGTCCCGTCGTACTCCAAGGAGACCGCATAGATCGCCTCACCGACAACGTGCGCGACCGTCCTCGCGTCCAAGAAGAACACCTCTCCTCCCGTGATGATGGGGAACTCGACTGGGGAGACGGTAGAGCCCAATGGAGCGATGTAGATCGTTTTGTTCGTTCTGCCCGATCGAACGAATATTGTCAGTCGTCATAGCATGATCATGGGTTTGGGTTGGGCGGAGCGACGTACTTTTTGGTCTCAAATGAGTACTGCGAGACTGGGATAAGGACCAAGTCTTCCTCCCCTGGGTTGACGATCGCAACACCAGGTCTAGGCAGTTGAATGAGGTCCTTTGGGGAGAAGACGTCGGCGCCTTCTTTGATTTTGAACTGGCGGTCCTTGCGGGGACGAGCGGGGGAGTTGACTTGGGCCATGGGTGAGTGAAGCAGTGGGAGTTGTGAGAAGCCCAAGAGGCCGTTGACAAGTGATGTGAGTAGATACATCTCGAGAGGCTGCCAGCTCTTGGGAGGATCGTGAGGACGCGTTCGGACTCGCCGGCGCACACACTTTAAACCCCGCAAAAACAAGCCATGACGCCATCCAATCCAGATATTGGCGCCCAAACTAGAAACTGATACCTATACATCCACAAACACAATCCCAAAACGTCTCGGAGGGGAATAAGGATTGCACAAGTTACACAGCCGTCAACACCAGACGCAGGCACTTCTCGCAGATCAGCCCATCCATCTTGTGCCACAGGTTATATGTTTCCCTCCACACGGTCCTGTATCAGCTTGGCAACAGTGGGCCCATGCACCGGTATGCTTTTCCCCTGGAAACCTTCAGGATAGAGAGCTATATGCTTGTCTGGATATGTGGTATATCTGATCGTGGAGTGATCACAGGAGGGACACACGTCCATTTCAGCAGCGTTCATTCAGACCACATTCCGGAGAAAGAGCAACACTCACGTATCGTTCTGGATCCCATAGTGTCTGTGGCCTAACGCACGTGCGGTCCATTCGTAATCCATCGCGAATCCTCCGGGGTAGAACATCTCGATCACGGTACTCAAGGGTGTCGATGGCATCCATACGAGATGGGTCAGCCCATTGCCGTGGACACCCAACATGATCTAATTTCCCAGTAAAGACGCAGCATGAGCTACATTCGATAAAGCCACCATCAATGGCACGAACCGTGGTGTTTGCTGCCATCTGTATCTGCTCCTCGCGAGTCATATGCTCAGCGTGAACGACATTGAATGTCCAGCCTTTCGATGTACACAGATCCGTGAGGGAAACAAGCAAACTCTTTGAAAAAGTAAAGGTGAGACCGTTTGCCAAAAAGCCTCGACGCGTGGTGGTGAAAAAAAAAAAAAAGTTTAAAAAAAAATTCACCTGGTGATCCTCCGGACGCAACATACGCCTATTGGTCCTCACGATATAGCTTACAACAATCGGAATGTTTCTCACAGCGAGCTCAACCGCTTCAAGATCCTCTTCTCCACCTTCAACATCTAGGCCACCTCTCCATTTGCCATCCCAGATGGCGGATCGATCCATGATATCCTTCTGGACGCCGGAGTAACGCAAAACGCTCCGACGTATAGGCTCCCACCACCAGCGGCTGGAGAGGCCCTTCGTCGCTAAGTAGGCCTCGGACACTATACGATCCGTCTTCCCAGGACACTCCTCTCCACGGAATGCCGCAGATCTATCGCTTAGAATGATGTTGGAGAATCGAAATGCTTTCATCTTGCTTGCACCACCCGAGGACGTCATCGAAACGCGAGCTTTCCAATCTCTTGCGCTCTCTAGCCCTGGATCACGTGTTTGAGTTCACGCTTTTGGAAGAACTGGATCGGTCAGTGAGCGTACCTAGAGATGGGAAGATGCCTCGAAGGAACCACTGATTGAAGGGTGCGACTTCAAAGTCCTGCCATTCTGTGATTTTGCATCCAAGTGAGCCGACAGCCATGCTTGACGCAGAGAATGTTCACCGGCCCACCTTCCTCCGAGCAATATGGAGCGATGATCCGGCCGGGCATGGGCAGATTTGTACTGCCTTGCGCATCGATGCTCGGGTCCATCGAGGAATACATCCTCCAGAGACCGAGGAACGTTTCGGCCACAAAGTGGTAGTAATGTTGAAGAAACTGTGGTGGGTCTGTAATCATGAACTGCCAGGGTATTCCAGTTGAGCTATAGCTCCGAAGCGCATCTTGTTGACAAAAAAAAATTGGAGCTTACCGTCCAATCTTTCACCTCCCACACTCGATCACCCCAGCGACTCTCCGCTTCGCGTGGGCTGATAAAGGAGAGAAGATTGGGTGTCGGCTCTCGGGCTCTGATACTCTCCGGGTTGTTGAGGGCAATCATCGGGACGGAGATCATGTATCTCAAGGCAGGCCACTCCAGAGGCTCTGAAGTGACGATATACAACGTTCCATTGGACATATAGAGGTTTTCAAACATCGTCCAGCCAGGTGCATGACGGATGAGTTTGGTGTTTGGACGTGCGGTCTCGTCCGGCAAAGATGAGAAGCCAACGTGACGGGCAGTACGATCCCCCGAGGCGAGTGAAGGTTCCCGTCGAGGTGGCTCCAGCTGGGATGTTTTTGGCTCCCTCGGTTCACTCGATTTTTCAAGGGATCGCCATTGTCGTTGAACATCTTCAGATGGTGGCCGGAATCGCTTTAGGAAGTCGTCTGAACGCGTGAAGTATCTATAAATGGTCTGCTCAGCCAGAGCATCATCGGCTTCGGTGATGGACCAGCCTAGCCGTAACGTCGTGATCGTGGCAAAAACCACAAGGACTGCGAGAAGACGGACAGCTCCACGACGAGGGAGAGGGAACGATCGGACCAGCATGAACTGGGGGTCGCGGAGGGTGGATTGAAAAAAAAAAAGAGTCTGGTCAAGAGGACTCGGGCCCCATAAATAAAAAGAGAAGACGAGAATATGGGGATTCACCTTTACCTCATATTTTCTCTCTCTGCAACCGGTACAATCTTAGGTGCCGCACCCACGGACCGATCCAATGGGTCCAGACCTGGAAAAGCAAGGGATTAAGGGTTGGAATCCACGATGTTCGCGTGGGAGCGTTCTTCTTCAGACTTGAGCGAGATAACGAGCTATACGATAGACTGATGTTTCTTAGTTGAGACTATCCGGCTTTGTGCGGCTGGTTGACTCGGACATCTAGTTGACACAGGACTTTGGAGAAAGGCTCACTGCTGAGCCCGCTACAAGCCGAGTCCGGCAGAGTTTCTCAGGGGTTGCCAAGAATAAACGGCAGCTTTTTGCCCCGGGAACCCTGGCCTTGAGTGACATCATTCGCAACTTCTAAACAAAGGCACGATCGAGCTACTTATAGAGCGAATTTTCTCGGGCTTAGCTCGGGTTTATGGCAGCGCTAGTAGGATCCCTCGTTCGTAGTCCATCAGTTCTGCCATGCTGCAGCGAAGGCGAAGGCCGTAATAACTCCGACGTCTCCATAGCCCAACTGTTATATGTATAACGGTCCTTACAAGGCCTCCCTTCTTCCTATGGAGAGGAAGCACGAGAAGAGAGGGCTCATCAACAAACCCCGAGCGACCCTAACGCATCGGTCAATTGTGAGAGGTGCAAAAGGACCTCAGGGCGCCATGTCGAAACCCCATCACTGGGATAAAGCAACAGGAAAGCCGTTTCGGGGTCTCGAATTGATTGATCAGGCAGCCAATAGTGCTCTATACACATGTAATTGCAAAGCCGATACAGTCTTCAATGACTGTCTAGCGGCGGAACAGACACACAGACACACACACCATTTCGAGCGTCGCTATCGGGAGGGTTGTCGGATTAAAGCTTCCGATCCTGGGTTCCACACGAGCACCATTCGAGCTCTCGACACAATTGGCGCCATGATGATCGAACCGACCCCAATTGCAACCGATACACCAGTTACATTACGGAAACACTACACAGGACAGAATACAATCAAGGTTGAGATAAGTATACAAAATACCCAATCCTCCTGAGCCATATACATCAAAAAATTAGAAGGGAGAAAGCGTGTCATCACAGGTTTGGAATTCTTTTTCTTGTTTAACTGTCTCTGGTATGCGTTATATGGTCCGATGTGATGTGAATAGTCCTGGGGCGGACAACGTAGAAGGGATCGTCGAAAGAGTCGAACAAGCGAGGAGACTATATTCGTCCTTCAATGCGATCCTCGATGAGTTTGGCGAGGGATGGTGCGTCTACGGGGATCTCCCTTCCATGGAAGCCCTCTACGTATACCACCTCTGGAATCACTGGGTAGTGGATGTAGCTATTATGGTTTGGAACATTCCGTAAGCGCGCCATGATCCATCTTTCAGCAAGCAAAACCAGGTGTGATGAGCTCCACTAACGTATCATTCCAGATTCCGTAATGCCTGTGGCCCAAAGCTCGAGCCGTCCACTCGTAGTCCCTGGCGAAGCCACCTGGATAGAAGATCTCGATGACGGTACTCAACGGCGTTGGGGGCATCCAGACTAGATGCGTGAGCCCATTGCCGTGGATACCTAGGATGATCTGAAAGGGGAATATGAGTTTGGTTGCATCGTCCGGATAGGGCGAAGAAAGAAAGAAAAGAAAAGGCTTACTGTAGACTTTGCCGCCATTTGAATCTGCTCTTCGCGTGTCATACGCTCAGCATGGACAGCATTGAACTCCCAGCCTTTAGATGCGCATAGTTGCGTGAGAGCGTCGATCAAAGCCTTAGTGGGCACAGGGAAGAAGAAAAGAAAAGAAAAATCTCCGACTCAGAATTCGTGGGACTTTTCGAAATGGGAATAAGGAAATGACGTACAAGATGCGCTGCCTGCGTTAACATCCGATAAAAGCTGACGCGAACGATGTAGCTGATGACGATCGGCATTCTCTTGGAAGCCGTCTTCAGCAATTTCGAATTCGGCTCCGATACCTCTAGGCCCCAGTTGTAGCTGTCGTCCCAAATGACGGATCGGTCCCTCACGCTCTTCTCGACATCTGAGAAGCGCATAACGCTCCGGCGTATCGGCTCCCACCACCACTTGCTGGAGATGTTCTTCGTCACTTCATATGCCTCTGAGGCGATACGATTTGTTTGGCTGGGACATATCTCGCCGCGAAACGCAGCGGAGCGGTCGCTGAGGATGAGGTTGGAGAATCTGAAGGCTTTTTGCTTCGGATGGGACGTCAAGGTCCGGTTGGGTGATGTCATTGAGCTCCGGGCGTGCCAATCGTTGGAGCTTTCCAAGCCTGATAGGATATAATTTTATTTGAGTACCACCGAGATGCTGATTAAAAGTTGACCATAGGGCAACATACTGATTGACGGGAAAACGCCGTGAAGGAACCACCGGATGAATTGCGAATAGTCTTGCCACTCTGTTGGAGAAAAAAAAAACCCATCATGTTCAATGCCTGTGTTCTGGATGATATCATTATGGGAGACTCACGAGCGTCGTTGCAATAAGGAACGATGATTCGTGCAGGCGTTGGGAGGTTTGTGTTGCCATACGCATCGATATTCGGGTCTAACGAAGCGAACACCCTCCAGAAGCCGAGGAATGTCTCTGCGACGAAGTGGTAGTAGTGATTAAGGAACTGTGGTGGATCTGTGACCATGAACTGTACGTCACGAGAAGCGCCAGGGGAAATGATAAGGGCGCTTATCAGTTGACGTGAATAGAAGGGAAGCACATGGGCAAACGCACCGTCCAGTCCTTAACCACCCACACACGATCACCCCATAGATTCTCAGCATCGGCAGGTGTGATGAACGAGATGAGGTCTGGCGTCGGCTCTCGCGCAGCGATGTTTTCGGGATTATTGAGTGCGATCATCGGGACGGATATCATATATCGCAATCTGGGCCAATCTGAAGCGTTGGGAGTAATAATGTACAATGTACCATTCGACATGTAGAGGTTTTCGAAGGTCGTCCAGCCTGGCGCGTGACGGATGAGTTTGGTGATGGGGCGTGGGTTGGCGGGAGGGGTTGACGTAAAGACATTGTGATAATTGGTTAGAGCGCCGGCTGACGTCTTTGACGGACGCTGTCCGGAAGCAAATGGCACTGGCGGAAGGTCGTCCACCGAATCCGCAAATCCATCCTTCAAGGCTTTCCCCCGCCAGAAGTGTTTAAGAGCTCCGTCGGGGGTGCTGGTGTATATCCACTCAAACCCAGCGAGCGAGATCGTGACCACGAGCAAGAAGATGGCGAGATTCCGTGAAGCCATGCGACGGGAGAGGATGGGGTTGACAGACATAACACGGAAACTTCTGCCTGGCCTCGTTAAGTATCACGGACTGGTCGGTTGTGTGACCGCTGAAACGTTGTCGGGTCGTGGTGAGGCGTTGTTGGGCCAGCTGCCTGCGCCTAGACGGGTTTCGAATTGCAGGGAGATCGCTCGAGCCTGAGTCACACGGTTTGCTTCGGCGGCTGTTTTCCCCCGACTGCACCGCTGTAAGGGGACTTTTGCATTCAATTATGATATAGGGTTTAGATCTTCGGCCGTACGCGTGGCGTCAATAATGCCTCATTCAGACGAAGAATCGCTTTCAAGGAAATTTCATCGATGACTCCGGGCCAAAGGGGGAACCGAGGCTTGCCATTTATGGCAACATGATAGACCCCGCACACTGCCTCGAATTTGGTCCATGTTAGTGCTCTTTAGTTCTTCGCGCGTTTGCCATAGGGGTCTGCTTATGGAGCGGCTCACGCGGTATTTTACGCTAAAGCGAAGCAAAGACTTGAGCAGCTCCACGGTTATAACTAAAGTACACTATTTTGCTGCTTCAATGCTATTGGGAAGAAACATGTGGTCGCTCACCCGTGTACCGGAGCAACTGGCAAAGCAATGATCAAATGTTCCATGTGGCCAGGAAGAAGATCTACACAAACGTTAATCTTGCCTAGGTTATACGTATGTTATAGCTCCGTTTGTTTGTGTCAAGTCTGCAGAGTGCTTGAATGTTGTTGGGACTAATTAGCAATATCAAGAAGACCCAAACGCGATGAAGTTACGATGAGAGAGCAAGAGCGGACTTTCGGTTGAACGAGTTCCAGAATGGGGTATGAATGGGCAGATCATCGCTGAGCTGGCCGCCCTGGCAGGTAGTTATAGCGGGGGACAGCCTCCCGCGCCGCACAGCCGGAGGCGGGGAGGAGCGAAGAGGAACATGGGTGATACTGGCGAGCAAGACAGTGACTGTCCTGGATCAAATACGGCAAAGTCAAGTCCGGGTGTAATGCGGGCGCAGGGGCTCCGCCATTGACGCATCGGGGAGTAGAGAGAGTAGAGGTCACAAGGTAAGCATACGCTGCACTCGAGCTGATGAAGCCCGGGGCGAAATTGCAGTGCAGATGGAATCGCCTCGGAGGTGGGAAGCCGGCGGGCAGGGGCAAAGGCGCTTATGTGAGATTGGTTTCTGGACTGGGCAAGGCAAGGATATACTTGCTCCCAGCTACTTTAGACTGGGGAGATCCTCCTCCCGCTTCACTTCAAACTCACAGCTTGCCAACCTCGGATCAATCGTTAACCTATAATTCCATCTCAACACGCACGGGCGTCCTTTCAGACACACCGTACTGGTCAGTACCTTGCGAGGATCATCAGAGCTCACACCTCAAACGCTCATCTCAAACGCAGTCTCTCTACCTTCCCCCATCCTAGTCAACCCAGTCTGCCTCGGCCAGTACCTTATCCAGACTATAGACAATCGTCTTCGACCACCAGCCACCTCTCAACCTTACGCTTCTTAATCCCTAATTCAACATGACCACCACCGCAGCTCCCGTCCTGACCTTGTCGACCGCGAGCCAGTCCAATATCTTCATCCCTAGTACACCACCCCAGCCGAGCACTCCTGACGCTCATAATGCTCATATCAATGCCCTGGTGGCTCTCTCTCGCAACGCCTCTGTTATCTCGTCATCGTCATCTTCGTCTTCATCTTCCTCGCTCGCTGCTCCGAGGCGAGCTCACCCGCCTCGTACATTCTCAAGGGACTCGGATATCACTGCCCGGTCGCGTTCACCTGCTATACCTGCATCCCCCAGGTCTCCATCCACTCCCACGAGGTCAATGGCCATCCCAGCTGCATATCTACCCCGCGCACTTTCCCCAGACACTGGTCCCTCCAGGCTGGGCCCGAATGGTCTGGCATCTCCAGGTCCTAGTAGGCCAGGCTCACGGCCAGGCTCACGGCCGCCTGCCGGCGCGAGAAGTAGGAGCGCGAGCGTCGCTCACAGAGCCATTAGTGCGGACGATTTCGACTTTGGAGAGATCCTTGGCAGTGGCGCCTACTCCTCCGTCAGTCATATTCCCCATCTCCCTCCCCATTCAGGATCGTGACCTTTGTTTCCTTCAAGGTTATAGCTGCAACACACCGCACAAATGGTCAGACATACGCTGTCAAAGTGATCGATAAGAGTCACATCATTCGCCATCGCAAAGTCAAATACGCGACAATTGAGAAAACTTGCCTCGCCCGCTTAGGCGCTGGAAGATGCGCAGGAAGTGCTGCCTCGTTGAATTCCAAGCTAACGGAGCAGCGGAATCATGCGAGGAAGCCGTCGGGACTGGGTCCGGGGAGTGCCGGCCATCCTGGGGTGATCAAGATGTGGTGGGCGTTCCATGATGAGTCGAGCTTATGTGAGTCACATCTTTTGGAAACGTTTTGTCTCTTCTCTTATTGTTCTCCTTTTACGGTAGATTTTGTCTTAGAATTGGAACCTGGGGGCGAGCTCCTCACCACGATTCGCCGTCTAGGCTCGTTATCCTCGGCACTCGTGAAACATTACACTGCTCAACTCGTCGACACAATCGCGTATATTCACAGTATGGGAATCATACACCGTGACGTGAAGCCTGAAAACGTGCTTATTGACGCCGAACGACGGTTAAAGATCACCGACTTCGGATCGGCGAAGCTCATAGAAGATGAATCGAAAACTAAGAAGGATGGCGAAGGAGATGAGGGCAAGGTCCAGGAGGAACGATCGTCGAGCTTTGTGGGCAGTGGCTTATACGTTAGTCCCGAGCTTTTGATTCACTCTTCAGCTGGCAAAAGGTGTGTTCACTCTCACGGCGACTGCGGTGACCCCTGCTGACCCTCTGAACCCCATTTAGCGCGGATGTATGGGCTCTCGGATCTATCATCTTTTACATGATCTCTGGCGATGCACCGTTCAAGTCCATGTCCGAATATCTCACATTCGAAAAGATCAAAACCGGATCTTACTGTTTCCCGCCAAACGACTCTCCCGAGGCCTTTGATCCTCAAGCTCAGGATCTAATCCGGCACATCTTCGTACGTGCCAGATAATCATACCAAAAGTTTCACCAGTATCATCTAACCCGAGAGTCTCACTTTCGGCAGGTCCTTAATCCATCTGATCGGTATACGCTCGATCAGATACGTTCACATCCATATCTTGCCTCTATCAACTTCGCGACACTCTGGACGGACTCTGTACCACCGCTTGAACCTGGAGCCCATCGGAACGTCGAGTCTCCTGTTAAAGCCGTCTTCGAAGGAGTAGAAGAAGATGAGGACGTCGGAAGCGTATGGGATCGTCTCGTGGGCGCGGACGAGTCTGATGATGATGATGATGACGGGCCCCTGGCCATGGCACCTCTGCCTGAGGCGGAAGATGAAGAGAGTAGGAGGGGCAGGAAGCGCGCGGAGGATAAGGTACTGAGTCGAGTATCGAAGGTGAAGGGAGGTGCCAAGCCCCAGTTGGAGCGACCCAGCAATGGTCCGCGACAACAATTTCCCATGCTGGCTGAGGTAGATGAACCATCTCAAGACGATCACGACGATACGGTAACGGTTGGCGGCAGGGACGGAAGCAGGGAGGCTGGCATACAGAGGCCTTCAACACCGGTTTTCGCCCATACTATTGAGCCTGCGACCGCACGTCAGTCTCACGACAGCGGATTCATAGTCCTCAATAGGCACAGACCAACACCATCTACGGAGAGTATACCACCAGACGCCCAGGGTGCGGGTCCGAGCCCCATACCTATCCCTAGCCGCCGAAGACCTACGTCCGATAAGCCGTCACCGCTCATGCCGACTCCGATCGACGCCTCGGTCGCATCTTCAAGTGCAGCAGCAGCTGGTCCCCCATCGGCATCGGCCTCAGCGTGCTCGGCTACTAGCTCAGAAGGCAGCCGAGTGGACACCTTCGTGCAGCCATCCTCATCCACATCTGCACCGCCACCAGCTCAACCCCTAGGTCTGTTTACTCGAGTCTGGGGGATCAAAGCGCGGCGAGGGTCGAATAGCTCTACTACTGGAAGGCCTGGAACCGGAAATTCAGCTACGGGATCCATGGGATTGTCTGTCTGGTATCCGACGTATAGAAATATGGGCATGTCCAGGCGGCCGTCTACTGGAACAGCAAGCCCTGGTGGGGCAAGCGTGAAGAGACGACCTTCTCCCGACATGCGAGGTGTGATGCCGAGTCAGAGGGGCAGCGCAAGCTCCTCGTCTGCCCCTTCGACCTCCCGAAAGGGAAGCTGGAGTGGAAGCGTGTTTGGAGGCTCTGGAGGAGGATCGAACAGGGGTATAATGGCCGGCTGGTAGGATTCACCCTCAAGGAACCATTTATTCTCATACAGCTGACGATGGCTTCCGTATCTTTAGGTCAAAGCTATTCCTTCCTTCTGAACAAGTCCTTTTCCAGTCTGATATCCATTCTCGGACACGACACGGCTTCTTCCGCGCCAAACGACGCGTTCTGGTTCTAACCGACCTCCCGCGCTTGGTATGCGTAAAGGAGTACTCCGACCGGGCTAGCGGTTCCGCCTCAGCTTCGAGCGCTCGAGGTATCTCTGTGAAGAGTGAACTAGTTTTTTCACCCCTGCTAGCGACGGGACGGCCATCAATACTGCACAAGATCACCGAGAGGAGCAGTGAAGTGATCGATGAGGATGAGGACGATCCAGATGACGCCGAAAGCAGTGTCGCTGTAGGCACAACTCCGCCGTCGCCCTCCCCGCTCAAACACAAGTCTCGCCGGAAGTCTAGCCTAGGTACTGCCATCTCCACCGTCGAGACGGCTCGAAATATCGGGGTTGTGTTGGACGTGGAAGCAAAAGGTGACAAGGCCTTTGCTGTGCAAGCTGTGAGTGCTAGTCCCTAGCGCCCGAAGAATATTTCAGTCTTGATTGATGGCTATGATACCGTAACAGGCTGGAAAGACCTACACGTATATAGCGGACGACGCCGCAACTGCGATGCGGTGGGTCAAGGAGATTGGCGACGCGCGAGCAGCTGCACTAAGGCGGGCGTCTGGGGCACAATCTGTAGCATAGACACTGTATAAAGATCTTTGCGCTCTGTTCATATCAAGGCGTTATGGATGCGGACAGTCCATGATAAGGCTTCATTTCTCACGCATGACGTCCCGCTGCCAGCAAGATAAAGCCAATTAAAGCCGACGATGTTCGCGACGCGCGTGCTGATACCGTCGAACACACCTGGTCCGATCAAACAATCGCTATTCTTCAATTCTTCGCGTGGCCTTCTGGACATATCGAGCTTGCCAAGATTGGGGGGACCGTTGTTGGATTCCACCATAGAGTACAAGTGTAATGGTTGTAGACAAGAGTGAACAAGCGGCCAGTGACCATTTGTATATATCTACAAGGGCGTGGTGATATCATGGAAAGCGGGAAGACACACGTCATGGAACGTAATATCGCCGACATAATACTGTTATCATTGGAGAAGCAGCAAGGGCTCTATAAGAAGCCGATATGACTTGGGTCTGGCGGCAAGAGAAGAGGCGACGATGCGAGATAGGTTGACACGGAAATTGTTTGCATGCCTGTACCTGATCCGCCTAGAATATTCTCGCGCCTGATTGCTCCAATTGTTCATGTACCACTTCCGCTACTGATGACACTTTTTCGTCGCGAAGTTGGGGCGGGAACGAGAGGGAGGCGTTTCTGTATATATATTCCATGGCTGTATCTCATACTATATAGTGCCTGTAGGCAAGTCCATACGCCTTCAAATCATGACTGATTATTTCTGCGAGATCTACGGAATCACTATTGTAGAGACAGTACCAGTAACTGAGCTGGGGAGTCGTGAGAAGGTGAGCCATGTCATAGAGTGCAACAAACACGAGCACCCGATGGAGCAAACAGAAAAACGACCATCTCATCTGAGCTTGTTTATGGGTGACAACGACGATTACGCCTTCGACGACATAGATGATGCTGACCTCTCAATTATCAATGCGATCGAGTCCAAATTTGTTATAACATCTCAGGCCCCGCAATCAAACTCTGGGCACGCATCCTCTATGACACCATTGCTGGACAAGTCCAGGTCAGACGGGGAGCACACATTGCGAGGTTCAGATGTTTACAAGACCGAAATCTTGATTAGGGCCCTTGATTCAGCATTCAAACCCTTGGCTGCTCAGGCAAGACCTGTAGTCAAATTTTTTACTTCCAGCACCACCGAAGAGTTTGATGATACTCCGGAAATCTCAGTAACCAGCGACGGGTCCTACATTATAGCCGCATCAAACTCGAAAGCACCTGGACTTTTGGCAAAGCGTATAGGACCGTCAAACGAAACCTCTGGGTCAAACGCTGCCTCACGGAGAGGTGCTGGTGCATGGAGCAGGGAACCTGAGGAGTCACGAACCAGGGTAGAAACAACTACGCCAAGGCATAGCGTCGCAGAAAAGCCAACTATAACGAGTAGGACCTTGAAGCCACCGCTCTCATCTGCGGCTCCTGCGACATTCACTTCTGATGCCTACGTGGTAAGTGGCCGTATTCCTCTATCGTGTTAATGCCGATCTTCATGGTAAGACGACTGGTTCTTTTGGGCCCTCCCATTCCCCGGACGGTCAGAATCAAGTACCGCGACCTACCACTTCACGAAATCGGGCCACTCACGCCTTCCCTTCAACTGTTGATACCGCAAACAACCCACTAACGGCTCAGCTAGTCATAGTACGTGCCTAGGGATATAGGTATTAGGAAGCATATTGCTTATTCTGTTTGAGAAGATGCAATCAGAGATGGAGATGCTACGCAAGTCATTGCAAGACGCAGAAAACTCGAAGATGATGAAGGACGGTGAAGCCAGTAATATCCGAAGGTTAATGGAAAAGGTTGGTTTTTCTACCTCTTAACTAGATATGAGTACCAACGTGTCTCATGCGCATTTTTAAAGCAAGCCCAAGTTCACGCGGAGCAGGTCGAGAGTTTGAAGAAGGAGCGCGACGCTAAGATTGTCGCAGCGCTTAAATCGCATGATAACCTGCAGTCAACCATTGATGGCTTAAAGACCCAGCTCGCATTCAAGCAGCATGACATGGACACTTCGTCCAGGAAGTGGAACGGGGCTAACAGCGCGAGGAAAAAAATCACACAAGTCACTGCGTTACAGACGCCATTGCGTAAAGGCGGTACAATTGTCGCACTGGATCCATGGCCAGGAACAACGCCCAAGGCGAGATCTTTACTCTCCCAGAGTCAGATGGGAAAGCATCAATGGAGTCCTGTCAAAGACCCCTCCTCATCGCGAACGAACTCCCTGAATAACACCGAGGGAACTTCGAGTGAGTCAATGCGCATATTTAGACTATGATGGCCTTTTACTCATTTTCGACTGCAGACCATGCCCCGCAGTTCGCTACGTTTTACAACTCATTCACTAACGCAACCTCCCCAGTCAAGAGACGGCCGACAACAGGAAGAGGCGTTGAAGACGTGGGGAGTTCTCCTCTCCGAGTAAACCGCGAAGAAAAGTCTCGGATGTACGTGAACGGAGTTGGCGACTCTGAGTCAATGGACCATGCGTTCAACGACTTTCCTCGCGTAGACGATGGAGATCCCTCACTAAACAATCAGATTGATGTCCCACCGGATGTATGGAATGTGGATCAGAGGCAAGAAGTATGTTGGCAAGCCAGGAACCTGCAAGCTTGCGCTGACACATACACAGCTACACGCACTACTTTTTACCCATTCTGTTTTTTATCATAATAACGACCCGGAACCGGGCCTGCCCACGCTTCAGATTCTTTTATCAAGCCAGCCCCATAATGATTCTCCCATGTCAACATACCTACGCCAAGCCTCTTCTTTAATCCTCGGCGCATTTGCCTCACATCCTCGACAGCAAGACTGGGAGGATTTGTTGCGTGATATCGCCAAAGGGCTCGTCATGTCTGTCGTGGCTTTGGCGTCTCTTAACTTGGTGCGCGTTCTTGACTACTGATATCTCGATAGATGTATCAGTGACTGACACCTAGAAATGATCGGCCGTTTGAAGGTCTCAGCACTTTTACCAATCTTGAAACTCATCAACTTACTGTCGGATGTCACCCCACAAGCTGCGACCTCACTCCTGATTTCACTATCCGATGACCAGGGGAAAGGCCAATCCCTGGTATCAGCACTTGTGGGACTGATCTGTTATTACTTCCCACCACCACTATTGAACGCGAAGGAGCAGCAGAGAGGCGAGCCTCCCACTGTCTGGGATGGCGAGAGGATTGACCTTGCCAACGCTATACTGAGTATCATAGAGTCGTTTTCACGCAATGTAATTGGAGTCCAGGCGGATAGGTCGGTCGCCTTCTTGTGAAAAGGTCCTCACACATTGATGTTTGGATGACTTTAGGCTTCGCGCGTTTATCGAAGAGCCCGGTTGTTTGGCGGCTCTTACGGATCGGAGGCAACCGCCATGGCTTGTTGTACGAAGCATTCGAGTCACCCTGTGTCTCTTGTCTCGTGAGAATCATTTCCTTCATCTGGGTGTACTGGCATTATAACAGGGTTTTTAGGTCGTGAGGTTCTGTCGTCTTTGTTCCGACCAGATGGACAAACCATTGCCCCCGAACCCACTGTGCCAGGGATGTCGATGATCCCGCAGTTGTGTCGTTACCTCGTGTTGAAACACCAGCATTCAACAGACGCAGAGGTCGGTTCGCGATCAGTCCCGCAGTGGTGGAGCATTCTGACACTTCCGCTTCTAGTGTCACTCGATCACGCAGTCTATTCTGATGATCATTGCGTGTGGACTGGAAATCGAAGAAGGCCTTACCTTCTTCCGAGAGTCGGTCTGTGTGGTGCCATCGCTCGTCGCGTGCTTGATGCAGCTCTCTACGCCGCTGTTCGAGGAGGATCAGTACCTTGAAGATCAAGATGAAGAGTTCCAGCTGCGGTGCGCGTCTCTTTTGAGCCATTTTGGAGATCTTCACTCATTGATCAGTCAGGACGATCCGAATCGTCTACTATGCGGCTCACATCCTATGGACAATCGTAAATCCCTCAATTCCGGTCGTGAACCTACGGACCAAGCTCCAAAGCGCAGCGGCAACTGATCCTCAACAGTTTAACGGCCTGCTGCATGTTTTCATCGTGTCATTAGGTCGACTGAGCTTCGCTGATCCCCCGGAATGGGTACCTCCAAACGGTCAGGACGCTTTGGTCAAAGTCGCAGGTGAGCAAGCAAATTAATTAGCTGTCCGGAAGCTGATAGTGATTCCTAGCAGAGCTTGCGCGGGATCTCTTAGACACGGTCGTTGAAGGGCCTGACGGAGACTTAATTTGGGAAGCTTATCAGCCTCAAGATGATGAGAATGAAGAGCGCGATGCTTTAGAGCGTGAGATGGCGATGGACTTGGAGATGAATGGTGACGATTCTTAGTTGGAAGAAACAGAAAATGCAAGCTCACTTTCTATCGGATAAAATTTAAAAAAAGAAGCTGATGTACGAGGGTGATCAGTGGGGGATGTTCCGGTGAGATGGCCGAGCGGTCTAAGGCGCCAGATTAAGGTTCTGGTCTTTCGGGGCGTGGGTTCGAATCCCACTCTCATCAGTTTTTTTTTCCCTTGTCATATTAACAAGAGTTAGACTGTTTGTGGTTTATCATCGCTCTTGATACATTCAGAGCCTGCTCTCTCCATTTGCTCACCCCCAATAGGCTCAAATATATTTTTGCTGCACACAGCAAGTGGTGTTGTAAGGTGGAGTTGGGAGCTGAGGGCTGAACTACCTCCTATTATAGCAACCTTTACTTGAGAGGGGGAACAGTTTTTTGAGATCATGGGAACTGGGTCTGAGGACCATGTAAAGTCAGCTCTCTTGAGATGGCTTCATGTCACAATTGGGCATGAAGGGACCACAAGATGACTAACACAAGCAGAACTATGAGGTCAGTAGTGAGCACTGGGTGTCACAATCACTGCCGAGACAGATTCACTAAGTACATTCAAACTCTACTTTCTCATGGTCTTCTCCTTTATTATCACCTCCTCGTTCTGATGGTCTCTTTATATAATCACATCTCTACTCCCATGGTCTCTTCTGTTGTCATCACATCTCCATGTCAGGTAGTTTGCCTTAGCACCCAGTTTTGCCCAGCATAGCATTTGAACAATAGACATTCCCACAGAAGGAAGGTATCTGTGCAGCAATGTAAAGCAGCCTACCTTAAGCACCCAGTCAAGCACTCAAACAATAGATATTCCCATGGTTGGGAACTAACTGTGTTACTCCTTGCAAAAAGGAGATAATTCATGATATCATTATAGACTAGGTCTAATTCATGACATCATAAATGGAGCTAGATAGTCATAGAACATTCCAGAAGGAATCAGTCAGCATTGTAGTCATTTAGAAGCATGGCTGCATTAAAGAAGGTGGTTGAGCACCACTTGCTCCAGAAACCACCTCCTTTATAGCCATCATGATATCATGACATCATTGGTAGATATTCATGTATTAATAGGAGGGGACTCTCAGTAGGAGGCTCCCCATCACAATCATCTCATATACAAGTTCTTCAAACCTCCAAGCCAGCTCTTAGCCTATATTCCATCAGTCCTATCCCAGTCCTCAAGCAGTGAGTACCCCTAGGGGATACCTTAGTAAAATTTTAGATCAGTCAGGAAGAACTGATCTTACATGATTGCAATGGGGAGCCTCTGTAAGATCAGTTCTTCCTGTACTGATCTAAAGGTTTACTGAGGTATCGCTTAGGGGTACTTACTGCTTTGAGAACTGGGATAGATCTGATGGATATGGGCTAAGAGTTTGAGAGCTGGTTTAGATTGAAGAACTTTGTATACAAGATGATTGCGATGGGGAGCCCCCTCCTATTTATACATAAATATCTAGTAATGATGTCATGATACTACCGTGGTTATAAAGGAGGTGGTTTCT